>JAOTQR010000097.1:1724155-1742972 GCA_025774065.1 Solanum ossicruentum | reverse complement strand
TTTTGCTGAAAACTGTTAGCTTCAATTATAAATGCTATGCCTTTGCTTGTTCAAATGGATGAACATTCAGAGATACCAGTACTTTGTATATATGTGAATTTCGTTTCATTTTTCTTGTCAGAATTTCTTTCTAGTGTTCTATTGTGCTTATGTTATTTATATTTCGTTTAATTTAGGTGAAGACTTATTGGCTAAATTCAGATGGCGCAGATGTGATTGAAGATATGATAGATAACTTCCTTCTCTAATCCTCTGTCATAGACAATTGACTGTCTTGGTGATATCTCCTTTTGATAATCAGTAATGCCAATGTTACTCCATTTGGTAACTCCTAGTCGCCACAAATTGGAGCTTCGTTGCTAAAATTATTTTGTCTTGTATGTATATCATGTGTTAATGAATGTTTTCTGAAACCTCCCAAGTTTTTCCTTGATCAGAATTTTGTGACATGTTCTCTAATTTTCTTTCATTTGTGCTTACTATATTTTGTGATGGATTGATGGAATTTTAATTTGTCAGTGACCGACTATAATGGAAAGAAATGCTCAGTCTAATTGAGCAAGGCTATTTCGATCTTCTTCAAAATTGAGAACATCATCATGCTATATGGGCATCACGTGGTATAAAGTTGTTTGTGTGGAAGCTTACGTAGGAAAGAAGACTAGCCCTAGGGAAATATTCTAGAGAAATGTAAGGGATTTTCCACACTAGATTCTAGAATATCATAGATTTACATAGAAAGTTTTTAGAATATTCTAGAATTGTAGAGTAGTCTAGAGAAGGGATTTATTTGTAAATATGGGGGGACTTGTTTAACAATTAGTATTTACATATTATCCCCTAAGTAGTATAAATAGAGGAGTATCCATTTGCAAAATCGTTGAGCAACACAATTCTTCTTAGCAATTCTCTTAAGCTTTCTCTACCATTCTCTAGTGAGAATTCTTATTCCTAACTTAGTTTACACCCATTACAGATGTGAATTTGTTGAATTTAATTCCATTCATATCTAGCAGAGCAATTTATATTTTACAAAGGTCCCTTGAACATAACTACCATATATCCAAATAATTTATTAGAATTTAATCAAATACTTTCTTTTTAAATTTAAAAGTAGAAAAATAGTATTTCACATTTAGAAAAAGAATATAATTATTGCTCATGTTATTGTAACTAAAAAAATTATTAAAAAAACAGAGAAGCTAAGTTTTATTTATATTTGTTTTAGACATTTTTTTTACTTAAGTACTTTGACAAGGATAACCAATGCATAAATTTATAAAATATTGACCTTATTGTACTATGTATTTGCTAAGGGTTGCCCAATATTATTGGTTCATTAATCATGTCAGATCAATAAAATGACAAGGCTTTAAATAACAATAACCTTGAACTTTTAATATATTATTGTCAGCTTGTGTTGTCCTTGAATGTTTTTTCTTCCTGTTTTGTCCGTGAGCTTTAGATTCTCAAATTCCAATTTATATGGAACAAATTGAATTTCATGAGTAAACAAAATTTTTAATATTTTTAAAAAATATTTCAAATTGTTGATTATTAAAATTTATAATGTTTTTTTGGGCGTTTTTTTCGAGCAATATATGTTACTTTCTTTGTCGTATTATATATGGCATCAATAAAATTTTAAGTTTAATTTATTTTAGTATGTATATTTCGAGTTGTTAATTATTGTGATTTATAATATTTTTATGCAATTTAAAATATTTTTTAAAAAATAAGATGGTCAAATTAAAACGAAGGAACATAAGAAAATTATCAAATTATCCTTAAAATGCCAAAAATAAACATGTTGATCTGCTGCTTTTTTGGTACTTGAAATATCCCCACCAATATATTAATAGTAGAATTAGATCTATAGCAACCATGCCTCTTTTTTTTTTGTCAACCAACCATACCTAATCCCATGATATGTTATATTGTCTGTCATGCTTATCCACCACATATTTTAGTTATTTATTTCAACAAATAATATCCTATATACGGAGAAAATTAGACAGATATTATTAGTGCTTATCCATCACTAATAATATTTAAATTTATTTATTTTTAACAAAAATAGCCTAACGTATCAAAAAAAGAAAATATTCACTTCCCATCATTCATGAGGAGAAAAGTCAAAATGAGTATGGATTTTGGATGAGCAACAAGATAAGTGAATGACATGATTCTCGCTCATAACTTAAAGACTGTAAGTTCGAATTCTACCCCAATGTTATTCTTCATGCGAATGAGAATACCTTCCCGTTATGTGATAGATCTTTAGAAATCCTAATTTGAGCTTTGAAAGTTTCACCTAAATGCTATCGACTGAATATGATGATTAACAAATAAAACATCTGCTCTTTTTACAAATCAATTATTCATATATTCAATCAACTTGTTGAAGCTAAATAAACACCAATACATAATAGAATTATTTTTTGATTTATGAAAAAATTAAATCAACTACAATTGAGATCACAAGTTGCATCTAATGAACAAAAATCTTGAAGTTCTTTGTCTTGTTCAAACAATGTCATTTCTTGATCAGCCATAACAATCCAAGCTTCAATTCCACCAGGAAATTCTGTAGAATCTAATAAAATAATATTATCTTTTATTCCAAACATCGCGATAATCGTAAAAATAGACTCACCCCATCCAAAGTTTGCTTTATAAATCGGAAACTTACACCAACTTGAAATTCTCAAGACACGAATATCATCCCCTTGACTGGTGATCAATTTTCCAACTTGATAAAAATTATTGATTACAAACTCAAAACCATCCTCTCCTCGAATTTTCTCCACGTAATTACCATCAATTCTCCCAATTGCACTCTTTATTTTTCCTACCAATGAAAACCATTCATTTTCCACACTTGCTATAGAACTTGTTACTAAAAATAAATTACCAAATGAATTTTCATCCAAGGGTGGAACCATCCTTTGCCTTACATTCACTGGAAAAATTGCAACAGAGTTGCACCCTTTTGCAGCCATGAAACATTTCCATAGCAAAGCTTTAATAACTTGTACACGCGATACGTTTTCATTGTAACCCCAATTGATCAACTTAGCCTTCATTTTAGCTATATTTGAAGTAGTAAAAACGAATCTTTTTACCGATAGCTTTTCAGCTACAGGATGAATTGGTATGCACTTTTCCTTTGGCGTTTCATCATCATTCATCCCTCTCGGTGGAAACATTGACGATAAAGGGATGAAAATAGAGTCTTTTCTTACCTTGTTGGCCTCTATGTCAGATCCTCCAATAGTAGTGTGCAACAACATTTCTGAAGAGTATGTGTTGCTTCTTAATCCTTCACTTAGATTGCACCAATACTTGATGAATGTGCAAAGGCTAGAGGCATCACCAATCTTATGTGACATGGAGATACTAATTGCTATGCCACCACAATTGAATAAGTTAACTTGAATGGCTAAAAGTTGTTCAAAATTTGAAGTCCCATCTGAATTGTAAGGTGTGAGTTGGACCAATTCATTGGATTTTGGATTCTTGATTATGTCTAAAAGTGAAGCATCCACTTGTGATTCTTGATAGTAAGCTCCTTCATCATTGCAATCAATAGAATGGTTGGACTTCATTCTTCCAGCCAAAGGGTAAAATTGAGTTAAAGTTTGTGAAAGTGAAGTTTTTAAGTGGCTGCATATTTGTGATTGTGTGATGGTTTCACTCTCTCTATAGAACAAAATGAGTGGAATTGAAGAATGAGGTATTATTTCATCTATGAAAGAGATTTTGTAGTCTCTAAGCTCAATTGGAGTTGGGGATGATGGCTTGATAAGCTCTTCACAAATCTTCGCAATTTTCATTTTTCTTTTTTGAGAATATAGCTTGTTTCTTGCTTATATAAGTAATCGAATTTAATTTCCATATATACTAACAGTGTAAGAATTTTCAAGAAAAATGAGAAATATAAGTGGAATTTGTAATTTAAAGAATACGACAAGTGATCTTCTATGACATGTTAAATTTGCAATGATGGCATAAAAAAATTCAAAATTTCATTTATGTGACAAGGAATCTTCATACCCCATGAGGAGACAAATGCTACGGGATTGCTAATAATAGTTACTTATGATAAATAATTTAACTTGTTTTTTGATTGAATAAAATTAAAGTCCTTGTCTTGTGATCGCAACTGATACTAAGAATGGAATAGGTCAACTATTAAGTCCTTTTCATGTATTGTGTAGTGATTAATGGAATACTTCAAACTTTTTTCTTTTTGGTTCCCCTTGGAGTCTGATATCGACTTTAAGTCCTATATCGAGTTGAAAAATATTAGGTAGTGGAGCCTGATAATATATTTAACAGCTGTCGCAGTTTAACCTCCGCGATGAGGTTGCCGAGGGGTATGGGGGGCGGGAGCCCCCATCCGAAGGCTGGGGTTCGGGGCGGAGCCCCGACCCAAATTTAGATGCTACTGTTTATTTTCCATGTATATGTATTTTCTGTATAATTGTAAATATCCAAATATCATTAATATATATAGTCCTATCGCCGTGGAGTTTACCCAATTTACTTTGGGGTGTTACCACGTGAAAACCCCTCTCTCTCTCTCTCTAAGTTTATTTCTCTCTACCTTCTCTCTAAAAACCGAAGCACTATTCATCGTCCTCTTCCTTCCTTCTTCAAATTGGAAGTTACAGATTTTAAATAGCCTAACACAATGATTCATATCAAAGGCAATTCTGAAGACATATTCATCTGCTACATGTTTTGGCACTTGAAACATCCTCACTTATATATTAATAATAAAACTAGAAATGGATATGCAGAAACCATGCCTCTTTTCATCAACCAACCATACCTAATCCCATGATATATTATATTGTCATGCTTAGCCGCCACTAATAATATTTAAATTATTTATTTCAACAAATAATAAAAAATATATTCACTTTCCGTGAGGAGAAAAATGGACTAATCTATACAAAACAAATAGACTAATATTATAGCTAATAATATTTAAATTATTTATACTTGTTGTGTTAGGACAGGCATTAGAACAAAATCAGTACTTCATTCCTTTCTTTTGTTGAAACTTGATTTATAGTTTTTGTAGGCATTGATGTAGAGTTTAATGTTTGTTTTGTTCTTTTAGATAGCCTGGTGTATATAAAGTTGGATCATGGAGTAACTAATGATTACTTTCGTGATTAATGAAAATTGTTATTCCAAAAAAAAAAAAAGAACTAGACTAATATTATTAGTATTTATCCACCGCTAATAATATTTAAATGATTTTTTTCAACAAAAAATAGACTAATATATGTTTTTAAAAATATTAAAAATAGACTAATTTTTTCATAATATTACTTATGACAAATAATTCAACTTGTTTTTTGATTGAATGGAATAAATAAAATTAAAGAGATTAAGTCCTTGTCTTGTGATTGTATCTGATAGTAACTAATGAACTAATGGAATAATTCAAGTATGCTTCTAAATGACAGAATACTTCCAACTTCGTCTTATTGGTTTCCCACCGGAGTCCGATATCAGCTTTGAGTCCTACCATAAAGTTTTATTTTCGGTGGAAAAGTGATATGTCATTCGAAGGCTTAAATCTGAAACCTCTTGTTAAAGATGGAACAATTAGTACTTCAACTATTAGTTCTGTTAAGGAATTACTATTAATATTATAATTCATGTCTGCTAAGTACTATTACTAATGTTATCTTGACGTAGAATTTGATTGACTTTGTGTATTTTTCACTTAAATCGGTTGGAATAGACAATACATATATGATCGGAAGCATATGTTGTTCAAGACTGCTTAGAGTTGGATACGAAATTCCTAATTCAAACTGAAAGTTTAAGTGATCTGGTAAACAAGATTTTCCTTCTACAGTAAAAAGGTTTGGCCTCCTGGTCACTGAAGTGGGAGGAACACTACAAGATTTCAAGTTCAAATCCGGTCATTCTTTATGTTCTTTGAGGTTGTTCGGGGTAAAGGGAAGATACTGTACCTTAGAATGATGTACTAGGTTTGAAATATGTTGACAGAATACCACGAGCCTTCAAGTTATGAATGAATGATTCCCCTGATGCAGGTCGGGAACATAAATGGATGTCGCTGAAGCAACACTCATATGGCTGATTCCAACTTATTTGGGACTAAGGTGTAGTTGTTATTCATGTCACTAAAGCGACATTGGTGATGCAAACCGTTATTAGAAGTATCCGCGATTAGACATGTTTTGTTGTTTAACTACTAGAAAATGAGTACTTTGAATCAGTTATAAATTCATTACATTAGCTGATATTCGTTTGGACAAGGAGAATTGGCACCAGGAAGATTCAACTCTGATTTACAACTGTTAAGTCTATGCTACTTTTAATGTCTATTTGCTAGCAAGAATTTTTGCTATGTTGCTCGGACCTTCCACAAATGTTGTCACTCCTAATTCAGATCCTCTAAATATGCATAGCTTTTACATGATCCTACTTTATGTAAAAATCCAAGTAGTCCCTAGTTTTTAGCTATGTTGCTCGGACCGATTCAAACCATCCAAAAATGTACAAGGAGGTTGGAAAAACACACTTGACAGTATTTTTTTTTCGAGAATCGAACCATAAAGATTATTAAGTCTAACAAACTAGTGTATAGGTAGTGCTAACGGGGGAGGCAGGGTACTGCAAGGGGGTTCATCAAAAAAAGAAAAACCTTTCATCAAAAAATTACAGAAAATCAATTTTTATGTATATATAGTAGATGTTAAATCCCCTTTATTTTTTTGTGTGTACATCTTTATGTTTTGAACCCCATAGTAAAAATCCTAGTTCCGCCACAGAATTAGTGCTTGTATATCAGCTAGACTCATGAATGCAAAATTCTGGCAGCTCCTAACTTTCTGGACACATGAAGAAACAGAATCCACTTGTTGTGCCAAGTGATGGAGTCATTTTCTTTGTATTCTACTGCAATTCAGCTTGAATTCAGTACTTTCTTTGAGTAATAATACTAATATAAATATATGGAAACTAACTATCCAAATCCTAAATTTGATCACACACACTAATAACAACTCCAAGAATATTCCAAGTTACTTTTTTTCCTTATGGAGAAGGAAAATATCATTTTCCTCTTCTTACTAGTAGTAACATTTTTCACTCTTCAACCTCCAACAGCTTCTCAGATGTTGGCTTCTCGTAGACACCTTTTTGGCGAATGGCGATTGTTGCACAAAAGTATTGGCATATCCGCGATGCACATGCAACTCCTGCGAAATAACAAGGTAGTTATCTTTGATAGAACGGATTTTGGTAGTTCTAACATCTCACTTCCAGGAGGGCGTTGTCGTTATGATCCCCATGAAAAAGTCCTACGCAAAGACTGCTCTGCTCACTCTGTTTTATACGACATTGGTAGCAACACCTTCCGTCCACTGATGGTCCAAACGAATACGTGGTGCTCCTCTGGTGCAGTCCTCCCGAATGGGACGTTAGTCCAAACCGGGGGATACAACGATGGGGACCATATAATACGTACGTTTGCTCCTTGCGCAGATGAGAATTGTGATTGGTTGGAGCTTCCCCAGACTTTAGTTCAACGAAGATGGTATTCAACTGATCACATCCTTCCTGATGCACGAATAATCGTGATTGGAGGAAGAAGACAGTTTAACTATGAATTCTACCCCAGAGGTCCCTCTTTCAGGCTACAATTTCTTAGGGATACCCGAGACGGGAGTCATGAAAACAACTTGTATCCATTCGTGTTCTTACTACCAGACGGAAACCTTCTTATTTTTGCGAATACACAAGCTATAATTCTTAACTACAACAAAAATCATGTAGTGAGGAAATTGCCTTCTATTCCTGGTGATGAACCTAGGAACTATCCAAGCACTGGCTCAGCAGTCTTACTTCCTCTGGACGAAAATCACCATGTGGAAGCCGAAATCATGGTGTGTGGAGGAGCACCTCGTCGTGCATTTGGGCTTACAGCTAATGGCATCTACATGAATGCCCTTTCAACTTGTGGACGAATCAGTGTCAGCGATGATCGTGGTAGATGGAAAATGGAGACAATGCCAATGCCACGAGTCATGAGTGATATGTTAATACTACCCGATGGGGATATTCTCATCATAAATGGTGCAGAAAGGGGCACAGCAGGCTATAATAACGCACGTTCCCCTGTCACTAGACCAGTGATTTACCGGCCTAAAAGGGGGGCACACAACAGGTTTTCGGTCATGAAAGCATCCTCAACACCCCGGCTTTACCATTCCTCAGCCATTTTGATGACCGATGGACGGGTTCTAGTAGGAGGAAGCAATCCACATGCATACTACAACTTCACTGGTGTTGAATTCCCAACTGATCTAAGCTTGGAAGCCTTCTACCCTCCATACCTGGCCCCCAGACACAACCATCTAAAACCAACAATCCTCTCCACCGATGAAATCCTGATATACAAAAAAACATTTTCCGCGACTTTCACAGTGCCTCATTTCTTGAGAAATGGGGTTGTTTCAGTCAGGATCATCGCGCCTTCATTCACCACACATTCTTTTTCGATGAATCAACGAATGGTGGTGTTGAAGGGAGCTGCCATTGATGCAGTATCCTCTAATACTTACAGATTCACAGCATTTGGTCCATCAACTAAAGAAATTGCACCACCAGGATACTATTTGCTCTTTATAGTACATGCTAGCATACCAAGCTCTGGTAAATGGGTGAAAATTCAGGATCTTTCTGTGTAATATTACAGCTATAGTGGAATCAGAATTTTATACGTCTAGCCTAAAGCAATTTCTCAACCCCTTAATCATTTACTAGAATTTTCCTTGTGTCGAAGGGATTCAACGATTATATATAATAAAAAAACATGCTTTAATTATAATTAGTGTTGTGTGCAAACTGATTCAAATATTATGTATATGTTAAAAACTAGATCAAATACACAACGACCAACTAAACTAGTCAAAAATCACACATGTATCTTATATAGGAAACGATATAATGAACACCTATGCGTTAGTTAAAAAATATGAATTTAAAACATGTATTGAATTTGCTTTGATTATTTTGTTATTGATGGTTGACTTTTTTACTCAAAACAGTTATAAAATGTACACAAATATTACTAATATTTAAAAAAGTTAGAACTAAAGAATATGAATTTAAAAATAAAAATTATAGCTAAAGCAGACTCATAGTTTTGATAAAATTGTACAGATGATTAAATTAAAATAAAATAAAATATAATTTTTTTCCTTACACGTTGACAAAGACATGCATGCTTCAACTTCAAACTCTCTCTCGTGTAACAAGAAAATTTAATGAGAAATTTTAATTATGCTTCGTAATTAAATGTAAGAGGTTATTTTAAGGGGAAAAAGAGAGTAATTTATGAAACCTAATAAACAATATAATTTATTATAACATCGTATCATCAATCAAAGAAAATCCTAGAGACGCACGAGAGGCAATATATTATAAACAAATATTTTATTTTCATTTTGTTTTATATGATACAATAATATTTAAAATTTAATGAAAAACTACATAATAATATCAAAAATCATATATTCCTGCATATTTTTAACTTTTTAAATATAAAATAATATTGAAATTCTAATAATTATAGGATGATTGAATTGATAATTTCTGCAGCGTAAAAGTTTGAGATCTATGTATACTTTTTCAATCGAGTTTGTTCCACACAATTTATCTATAAAGTTTATTTCTTTTATATCCGATCAAGTAACTATAATACAATTAAATAATCTAAAATTTAATTTATTTTTTTAGAACTAATTATAAAATAGACAGCTTTGTAACCATCGTCATGAGCACGTGTCAAAGTATATCTTTTGATACCTTATCCAAATCAAAAACTTCAACTATTGCAATTCTATTCCAAATTAAGCTATTGAATGCTATTTTTTAGGTTTTTTTTTTCAATTTAAAAGTACTAAAATATCCACTAAAATTTGTGCTATATATACACTCTGTTGCTTGCATTGAATGGTGTGAAGCTAGAATTTTGCTCTGTTACATCAAGTCGAGAAACCTAAAAAACCCATCTCAGATTTTGATCTGGTAAACTTTTTCTCTCTATAATCACTCATGATTATGAAGATTAAATGTTGGGTTTTCTGGAAATTGCTAAAAATTGGTTCTTTTGTGATTTTTGATCTGTTATGGGTGTAAAGTTCTGATCTTTGAAGTATTTTTGTTGAGATCAGTGAAGGGTAAGAGCTGATTTTTGTTTCTGGTGATAATCTTGGTTAGATGAGATTGCTGACATTGTAGATTTAGTGGTGGTAAAAATTTCTTGAAATTGGATTATCTTTTGTTTTTTCGATTTTTAGATGGATATATGAGTGTCTGATTATGGTTTTGTAGATATAGGCTATATATTGGTGATAATTTTGTCATGCTATATAATGACTATAACTGTTGGCTAGTGTTTAGTGATTAATGATGTTGCTAAAGATTGGAGTTTTTTCCTATTTTTAAAACTTTTGATTGGTTATGGCTGTAAAGTTCTGATTTTTGAGGTATTTTTGTTGAGATTAATAAAGGGTATGAGTCAATTCTTTCTGGTGATCTGGTTTTAGGTGGAGATTGTTAGTGTAAAAAAAAGGGTATGTTTTGGAAAAGAGGTGTTTGGCTTTGTTTTAATCATAAAGATTTTGTGTTATGAGATTGATGACATTGTAGATTAATGCTGGTAGTTGATGAGATTTGATAGTTCTTTGAATTGCAGATATTACATAACTATTGGCTATCGTTTTGATTAATGGAGTTTTTTATTTTTTTGTGTATTGCAGGTTTGACAAAGATGAGAGAAAGGAACGTTGGGAAGTGTTTGTTATTCCTTCTTTGTTTGAATGTGGTCTCAAGTATAGCGGTAAGCAAATCTCCAGTTGTGCGCCTTTGGATTTCTTTCTTAGTATGATTTTCATTAATAACATATGTAACTAGATGTCTAATTGTGATTAATGCATATCTTTTGAGTTTTTAATATTTTCTTTGTTTTGATTTAATTCTATGAATATTCAGTTTTTCCAATTATGTTGTTTCTTATATTATCAGAAAGTATAATATCTAATTATGTATGCCGGTGTCATCCCAAATGCAGATTGCTGCTGCTCCACCAACTTGTCCTGCTGATAATGGCAATGATTGTGGAAGTGATTCAGGTGAATGGAAAGGGGAGTTCTTCCCTGGAATTCCAAAAATTAAGTATGAGGTAATTTGCAAAATTTTTTAAGTATTGAACTTGTTGGTGAATTGGGATATGTTATTTGACTGAATTTTAATTGTTAATTTTAGGGTCCTTCTAGTAAGAACCCGCTTTCCTTTAAATGGTACAATGCCGAGGAGGAGATTCTTGGGAAAAAGATGAAGGTTAGTCTTGATCACATGTTTTTGGGATTCTTGGTAAAAACTGTTTGGTTTTGTACTTATAGTTTCTTTGCTTGATATAGGATTGGATGAGATTCAGCATAGCATTTTGGCATACATTCCGTGGCTCAGGAGCTGATCCATTTGGTGCTCCCACAAAGTCGTGGCCGTGGGAAGATGGTACCAATTCCTTGGCTATGGCCAAGAGAAGATGTGAGTTCATAGATTACTATTCTTCCAAATTTCGGAGCAATTCTAATTTCTAGGCACAGCTTTTAAATAAAACTTATTTCTCATGTTATTACAAATTACAGTGAGAGCAAACTTTGAGTTCCTAGAGAAACTTGGAGTAGAAAGATGGTGCTTCCACGATCGGGACATTGCTCCAGAGGGCAAGACCCTTGAGGTAAATTTAGGAGAATGCTAAGCTTCTCGAGTTTTTTTCTGCATCCCCATCCCAGTAATAACAAGGATTGGGGAAGGTCATGTCTGGTTTTGTTGAATCAGATATGTTTAACGTTCTTAAACCTTCTATTCCTCCTTTACTTCTAACTGCTGATGGATCTCCCATCTCTTATGAGCATAAATTCTTTGTTACCTGAGGAATCTGACATTAACTCAAAATATATGGTTTGTGCTGTAGGAAACAAATGCAAACTTGGATGAAGTGGTGGCTCTTGCCAAAGAGCTTCAGGTAATAACAAGTTATTAGCTTGATGAACCATTAAGTTGTAAACCAACAAATATCAACTTTTTTCAACAGAAAATGAACTCCTTCTGCTCTCTCACATGTTGCGATGCCTCCTCTTAATTTAATAGCAGTTTTACTAGTTCATCTCGTCATGTTCTTTCAAAGGCTCAGTTATGATTGACTGTGTTAGCATGATAAGTTGACATTTATCTTAAATACTTTTCTCTATGTGGATTTACAGGGAAATAAATTTCATGTTTTGTGGGGAACTGCCCAATTGTTCTTCCAGCCTCGCTTCATGCATGGTGCTGCTACTAGGTATACATTTGTATAGAATTGCCTTTTTGATTCACCCTGTACATGAAAAGAATGCTCACGCTCGGCAAATGTTGAATTGCAGCTCCGAATTAGGTGTATATGCATATGCCGCTGCTCAAGTGAAGAAAGCCATGGAGGTACGAACTTCTACTTTCCTCTTTATGTGACTTGATATCATGAGACGTCGGACTATTGTACAAGAAATCTGATTACATTAACAAATATGGTACTTGAAGTGGGATTTACCTGATCAGTACTGTTGCGTGTTTTTCATTTTCAGGTTACACATTATCTTGGGGGAGAAAACTATGTCTTTTGGGGTGGTCGAGAAGGTTACCAGAGCCTCCTAAACACAGATATGGAAAGAGAACTTAACCATATGGTAAGATTGCCATCTAATACATATTAGCAAATTTTGGATTTGTTAATTTCACAATTTAGCGCATTTCCTCTTGTAAACAAGTTAAGAACCCATCCTACGTTATTATCCCGTCATTTTTTGTGTGCTTTTGAGGGTGTGTGGGGTCATTTCAGAAAAGAGTATCTGCTATTTTCTTTGTTTTGTTTAAGATTTCTTACTGTACTGAGAAAATGCTATTTTTATCTCCTTCCAGGCAAGGTTTCTTGAAGCTTCTGTTGCATACAAAAAGAAGATTGGCTTCAATGGTATTTCAACTAAACCTGTTCTAGTACTGTAGAATTAATTTTCTACATGGAGTTTAAAGTTTAACTAAAGGCATAATACACAAGTAAATATTAAAACTTGGCCTCAGAAAATAAGTAAGCACTCTAACTTTGAGGTGCACATCAAGACACCCCACCTTCGTCGCAAATATATGTTGGAGTAGATGATCGTTTTGTAAGTTGGAACTTGGAATGTTCAATTAACACAATGAACGAGTTGAGGGTGTCTAGATGCACTTGCTTGCAAGTTGAGGTGAAGTTCGAGTCTCTTGTATTTAAAGTATGGAACTTACTGATTTGACATCTTGTGTAGCATGTAAATCTTATTAGTTTGCAAGTTAACCTCACCTGTTTGTTTATATGATTCCAGGAACATTACTACTGGAACCAAAGCCTCAGGAGCCAACAAAACACCAGTACGTTTACTTTACACGATGCATCTGCTGAGAATGTGATCTCCTAAACTTTTGCCTAAATTACTTATTATATTTGTCTAGGTATGACTGGGATGCTGCAACTTCTGCTAATTTCTTACGCAAATATGGGCTTCTAGGTATTTAACTCATTCTTCATTTCCTTCATAATGCATTCTCCAAAGTAGTGGCAGGGGAGCTTTATCATTACATTTTTACTTTCAAATGAGAGAGAAAATCATAATGATTTTCTTTTTGCATTTTCTGCAGACGAATTCAAATTAAACATCGAGTGCAACCATGCCACTTTGGCTGGTCATAGGTTTGTGCTTTTTCAGTGCTAATTAAGTATGCCTGTCATTTGCATCTTCTTAACACATTTGTGTTTTGCAGCTGCCATCATGAGCTTGAAACAGCAAGAATTAATGGTTTGCTGGGCAACATTGACGCAAATTCTGGCGATCCCCAGATTGGTATGTTACCTTAAAATATGAGAATACTTATCAAACATGTTGATGTTTTCCCTGCAGTTGTTATAGTACCACAAGAGTTGAAGTTATGAAAGCTTTATCCATAATGCAGGTTGGGACACAGATCAATTTTTGATGGATGTCGCTGAAGCAACATTAGTGATGCAAAGCGTTATTAAAAATGTCTGTGTTTAGACTTCTTCTTTTTGATTGCTAGAAAACTGAGAAGTGTGAATCAGTTAAAAAGTCAATTCTTGATTTTTAAACTGCTGATCTTTTGTTTGAACAGGGAGGATTGGCACCAGGAGGATTCAACTTTGATGCAAAATTGTTAGTTCCCTACTCTCTACCATTACATTTTGTTTTCCATCACAAATGTTCGACTTTGATTAATCTTCATGTTGCCTATCATATGTTACAAATCTTAGGCAGTAACGAATTAGTTAATATCATTCAAGTGTGTCTCAATTCCGAACTGTTTGAGATGGCTATAGACAGAGTAACTAATCCAAAGACAATACTTCTTTTGTTGTCTGTCATATCGAGAAAGTATATTTTAAAGGCTTGGGGATATTTTTTGTTCATCCTAACAGGCGGAGGGAGAGCACTGATGTTGAAGACATATTTATTGCTCACATTGCTGGTATGGACACTCTAGCCCGCGGCCTCAGAAATGCTGCCAAGTTAATTAAGGTGGTGTTCCTTTCTCAACTACTAGCTAAATTTTGGCAAGATAGTGTTGATGAATTCATTTGTCAAATGGACTGATAACAGATCAAATATGCACTAGTGTACTTAAATTATCTTGTTTGTTTGCAAACAGGACGGATCATTGAGTGATCTGGTCAAAAAGCGATATCAGAGTTTTGACAGTGAGCTTGGTGCTGCAATTGAGGTATTGTTTTACCATCACCTTTTTGTTTTCCATCTTTCTCCTGTGTTTTGTTCTCTAAGCTCAAGAGGGAAACTATGTGTTCTCATACAGTCCGGAAAGGCCGATTTTGAACTGCTCGAGAAGAAGGCGCTAGAATGGGGAGAACCTAAAGTTCCTTCTGGAAAGCAGGTAAAATTTTATAGCCAATGGTTGTGCTTGCCATAAATAATATTTCATTACTTGCAAATACTGAAGTTTAGTATTAACGAATGATGTTCTGGTTATCATTATCTACAAATACTATACTTCATGACTTGAAACACCAGTGAAGTTTTCAAAAACTTGATTAGTATCTCAAGTAATATAATGGGTTTTTACTCACATACAACAACATTTTTTCAAGTGAAATTACTGTTGAACACAACTCATCTTTCGAATACTCTTTCTCAACTTTAACTTCAAATACGTTTTCTATTTAATCCTTCAACCAAATATTGTCATTTAATATGCACGTCTGTACTTATTGTTTTTGGTTCAAAATGTTGCAGGAACTTGCGGAGATGATTTTCCAGGCAGCGTTGTAGAAATCAGAGTTTTATACTTAACAGCAGCCAGTAGGAATAATATTATCAAGAGTAGGAAGAAAAACTGAGAATAAATACTCTACTTTTTTGTTTTTCGCACTGTTTGATCATCAGTGTGGACTCTTTAGTGAATTTTTTTCAACTGATTATGCAGAAGGTTGAATGTTTATTGCCCCCATTGCCATGACTACTGAATACTGTTAGTACAAGTTATTATTTTTCTGGATTCAATTATTTGAATCTTTGCTATCTATGTCGTTCCATTCGCGTGTCTTGGTCCTGCTTGTGTCCTCAAGCTTGAATCTTTGCTATTTATGAGTGATAACGGTTCACATATTTTACATTTAAAACTGATTAAACCACTATTACCCAATGTTGGATCTTTATTTGGATTCTTTTCCGCGTTCAAGAATTCCCTCGAAGAGTAACTAGGACCAATTTAGTCATATCCATTTTTTATGTAACTAGAACCAATTTAGTCATATCCATTTTTTATTATTCTCAAAAGGTTCTCTTTAAACACTCCTAATTGACATGATACACACCTACAGAGTGGTCAAGCCATCTCAAGTGAATGTCTCAGTTTATCCTCCTTGTGTTGCACATTCTTCAATATGATCAATAACAACATTAACTCGTACTCAGCTTAACCCCTATATTTAAAACATAAATTGACTGTTTTTGGATGATCCATGATGAGCGTCTAACTTACATTGATTAACTGCTACTTCACAATTGAAAGAAATTAAGACAGTTTAAAGAGTCATTTTGTTTTATTCCATCATACCCTAAAGCCAAAAAATAATAAATTTTTGACTTCATCCGACTGTAAAAATATTCTTCAATATGATCATTTTCTAATTTTATCCATATCCTATAAACATTTGTCCAATTTTTATTTTCATCAATGATACCATCCTCCAAGCTTAAATATCCCTCATTCAATTTCATCTCACCTTTAATCTTCTTCTGATGCTAAGATATGGGAAGTCTTCACTTTTACTCATTATCATAAAACAGTTGTTTTTTTCTGACTTGCAAACTTTTTTACTCTGTACCACAAAGAACTATATGTGACCAAGACAATATACCAAAAAACAGGAAAGAAAGACGAAAAGAGTTGAAAGCAAAACAATTGATGTTTCTTTGTAACAATTCATAACTTTTCAAGAGGAGAGGAGAAAGTGAATAGGTGTAATCTATAAAGAGAATCAAAATAAAGCCTCGTATTCTCATTATCTGTGACAAGTATAAACACTATATCCGCGTAGTTCACATCAGAAACTATGGCAATTAGAAAATAATTGAAGGCCGGAATTGCTTCACACATAATACCAAGTTCTCTCGTCTGTCTTCAAGTCTATCTGCATATTCAGCAAAAAATTTTAGCCACCTCCGGATTTGAGTGTATTACTCAACCTGTAATAAGAAGAATCAAGAGAAAGGGCATGAGAACGATGAATTCATTTGAGTGTGTGCAAGGGTATGTGTTCAACTCATGTGAAGACATTTCATAGAAGAACTGCAAATGCGATAACAAGTATCACTGCAAACCAAAAGAAGAGGAGGTGAGGCTGAAAAATGTTTCCATATATCACTTTGCTAATTTTAGTTCATCAAATAATCTTCTTTTCTGGGAAAAAAAACTATTTAGTTAAGTCGACCCCCTGTGACCTATAGGTCATGGATTCAAACTATGGAATTAGCCAGTGATAATTGAATCATATCCCCTTAAGAGTACGACCCTTCTCAGGGCCTGCGGTAACACAGAATGTCGTGCACCAGGTTGCCCTTTGTTACCAAAGAACCCACTTGATGACAATCAAAAACACTGGGTACAAAATATAACCCAAGAACCTCCTTTCCAGTTTCATGTTCCCTTGTCATAAGGAAAATTAGAAAGTCAGAAGCCAGAATCACTCACAAATTCTACCTACAAGTGACAACAGCAAATAAAACACAGGCATAACGTGGATTGACATAAAAAAACAAAGACGTCTGGTGATATGACTGATGAAACCAATCAGTGTTTCGTAAAATATAGTTTGCATTCATGCCATATAATTGCTGTAGCAGCATCAACAAGAAGTAAGAAGTTGAGCTCACCAGTCCAAGCCCTCAAAGAGACCTTCTCCTTTGATGGCAGAAGTCTTAAAAATAGCCCACTGCCTATTTTTAATCTTGTGAAGCTCTAAGGCCTCAGTCACCGCAGCATCATCAAGTGCACCAGGAAGATCCTGTAAAGAATTGAAGACTCTGAATAAATGATAGTGAATGGATACATGCTTATAACAAGAGGCTAATGTCAGTCTGGATGTAGGTTGGTGTTTATGCGTCGTGCGTGACCGT
The DNA here is from genome assembly GCA_025774065.1 of Solanum ossicruentum. Classification (NCBI taxonomy): domain Eukaryota; kingdom Viridiplantae; phylum Streptophyta; class Magnoliopsida; order Solanales; family Solanaceae; genus Solanum; species Solanum ossicruentum. The sequence goes on along the minus strand of JAOTQR010000097.1, from coordinate 1,725,192 downwards.
GTGAGAGAGAGTGCAAATTGACCAAGAGAGAACACTGACTACACCTTAATCCAAACTATTTTTGGAACTGCCATATGAATCATCGATTTCCAATTGCACTCCATTGGACCCATTTCAGTCCAATAGGCAATAAACAATAGTTTGTCTTTTAAAACAACTAGGGATTCTCTGAATCTAGAGGTTCTATAAATCTCAGACTTCCCAAACATTGGCATGCAAATCTTTAGAGGCAAGAAGAACTACATAGAAATTTTAGTACTACTAAATAGTAACTCCAAACTATGGCTTAAAAATAAAAGAAACCATAGCATTTGTTCCAGGATCAAATGGACCAAAGCTTCTTCCTCAGCAATGTAGAAAAAGAACTAGCAAGGACGCAAACCTGCTTATTAGCATAGACGAGGACAACAGCACCTTTCAACTCTTCCTCCTAAGGAAAAAAGGAAACACGCATCATCAAATAACTTACATTGTAAATGTTATTCCTTGAAATCAAACAAAAGATCTAAACCAAAAGCTCAACTAGAAATTAGAGGATGCAAAATGGAAAAAAAAGACTTTAGATGGCTTCCTGGTAGAACAAATTGTGTTTCTATGATGCGTGCAACTCCTCTTAAAAAATTACATCTCTGGTACCCACACAAATACAATTCTACCATAAGTAGAGATTATTCCCCACTTGCAGCAAAACAGCTCTTTAACTTAGCAAAAGTTGCAGTATGAAAAAAAATTTTTTAAAAAAAACACATGTAGTGACCTTTCCGTTTGCAAGTCTTTTACAACGTTCTTTTCTGCAAGCTTTTGAAACGGACACATGTATGGCCCGATTGGTCACGATAAGAAATAGCAGGCACATATATATATATATATATATAAAATACACACACACACACACACACACAGAGAGAGAGAGAGAGAGGGAGAGAGAGAGAGAGAGAGAGAGAAACAGATAATTATTTAGGCATGACAGGGTAGTGTACACAAACATGTATTTGGCGATCCTCCATTATGCTTCATCTTTTATAGTTTTATATTTC
>JAOTQR010000097.1:1688362-1721867 GCA_025774065.1 Solanum ossicruentum | reverse complement strand
GGACCGCTTGGTCACGATAAAAAAAAGAAGGCACATATATATATATATATATATAAAAAACACACACACACACACACACACAGAGAGAGAGAGAGAGAGAGAGAGAGAGAGAGAGAGAGAGAGAGAGGGAGGGAAAGGTACCTCCAATATGGCATGGAACTCCTCCTTAGCAACCACGAGCCTATCAGTGTCACTTGAGTCAACAACATAGATTATAGCTTGAGTATTAGGAAAATAGCACCTCCAGTATGGCCTAATCAGCAAAAGAACCCATGAAAGACCTTTCCACATTTGAAAAAAATGACAAAATGGAAGATGAGATATACATTATGACGGCAATTAAAAGTTCAGGCACAGTAGGTACACAGTATCAAAAGAAGCTGAGATAAACATTATGAGGCTTAACTAAATTGAAGAAGCAACCCCCGACCCCAAAATGTCCAGAGAAAAAAGGCAGGTTTGACTCGGCTATTATTCCGCCTGAAGACAATTTTTTGATGAAGTAATAAATTTCATTGATGTTTGGGGAAAACCCCCATATCGAGATGTATACCAAAAAGTAGAAAACATACAAAAATATATGGCATTCTACGAAAGACACCAAATCACAATCCATAAAGGAATTTCATGGGTGCACCGAAACAGAATAAAGGGATAAGCAGATAATACTCAATCCTACAAAATTCATCTCTACACACGCAAAAGATCTCTTATTTCTGTCTTAAAATAATCCACACAAGTGTTGGTAGCGCAACATTCCAAGCCATACATCTTCTTCTTTTAGCATCGTGACCATAAGTGAAAATAACCTCATTCACAGTGTCTGGCATCACCTAAACTACTGCAAACCAAGGATTTCAGCCCAGCCAATATTCAAAAACTCAGTTTGCAACTCCAATATTGGAAGAAGAGGACAAACTTGGTTTGTAAATGTCAGTGAAGAACTGCAGCTAATTTATGAATATTACATGATTTGTAATTATTTAAAAGAAAAACTTAAAACAATGGTACAGTTCTATGTTAACAGAGAAAAATTATTCATCAAAATGATTTGTTTTGATATGCAGGGCGGGGTGGGTTGAGTACAAGTGGGGTGGGGAGGGCAGTTTGAAAATGAAAAACCTTACTATGCGGAGCAGGGCAGGTTAAAATCTTTGCTGGTTGAGGCCAATCCGCTCCGCAACCGCCCCACCCCTTCCCACCCCATTTCCATCTCTAGGTAAACCCCAAGACTGAGCCGAACCGTCTCAAAGGAAGATGCCCTGTTAGCCCAGTCCAGAAAACATTTTGACTCTAAAGTAGCCACACTGATAGTAGATAAGATCTACCTATACTTACCACAAAATGTTCTATAAGCTAAAGAAGTGGAAACAGATGTCTTACGGCCTAGTATTTATGCCGAACCACTAAATTTCAACAGATCTGATTGCTAGATACTGCATATATTGAGAAAAAAATCAATTCTTGAATATATCGAACTTCAATTTTTAGCCTAATAATCCCAAACAGACTGGTTATTTCATATCCTTACAAATGAGCCAAACCCTGAATCACATGGAAAGGAAAAGAAAAAAAGAGAATTCATTTTAGTTGCGCAAGCACTCCTGGATCCAGCTTTATGCATCACCATCCAATAGTGAAAACTTGGAAGGTAAAGAAATGAACCACTTATAACATTGGTCATCAAGTAAAGAACTCTAGACATAAACTGATGTGTGCAATATGACCTTTATTTACAAAAGATATCAAAAGTTTGCACAAGCACCTCAACTAAAGAGATGGAAAGACTGATAGGGGAGACAAGCATATTAACCAATAAAGTTAACATCCACCATGCACATTAGTAGATTTCAAGATAGGTAAAAAAGATATAAAATGTACAATTCTTTTTAGTATAAGTTTGAGAGCCAATTAAAAGTTACCTGATACTAGTCTGCCCCCCTGCATTATTGTAAAAAAGGTGGAAAAAAAGAAAAATAATTAGAAGAAAGTTATTGATGATTCTAGGTAGAGAGGAAAATATAAACAGAAAATGGTGCTACGCAAAAGAAAGCGACAAAAGCAAATCTGTCAAAAGCACCCAAAAATAAAGGAATACTTTTTATGAAAAAAGGGAAACGAGATGAGAGGAATGAGAAGAACCCTAAACAATGATCTTTGGTCTGAACAATCAGCATAGGTGTAGTTTAGTATTTTCTCTACAAGATAACCTTTCTCTTTCACTGTTTGCCTTTAAGCAGAAACAAAATTAATATTTGGTTCATTACATTATCTCACCAATTCTGCTTAAAGCTCTGCAACCACCACGACACAACCTATCCCTGTACTAACCTTTCTTTATGTTACTCTTAGTCGAAAACTTATCATGATATGGCAAAACAAACTTGATGAGAAAAAGTGCAAATCTAGGAAATGTAGCTAAATAAATCAGAAACTACACAAATTAAACAATCCGAATAGTTTAGTTGTTTAATGAAAAATCATAAGAAACTATCTTTTTTTAGAAGATAAAACAGAAGCTCTTTTGAGTGATTGATGATATAAAGACATGAGATATATATCCACCACATGAAACATTCTTTTAAGCAGTGAGATCACATGCTGAGAACTATACAATAACATACATGATTTAATCTAACAGGTGTCTAGGGAGGGTAGAATGTGCACAGACCTTACCGGCTTACCCCTACCTTGGGAGGTAGAGAGGTTGTTTTCGATTGACCCTCGGTTCAAGGAAAAACATATCAAAGCAAATGGAAAAAGAAATAATGCAAGAGAAGATATCATGGAAAAATACTATAGAAAGCATGACAAACCATTCTGAAAAAGAATGGTAACTATATATCACATGCTGACAATTGTGTATTGAGATAATTCCAAGACTTCCATGACAAACCATTCTGAAAAAGAATGGTAACTATATATCACATTCTGACAATTCTGTATTGAGATAATTCCAAGACTTCGAATTTTTTTTCGTGGCATGTATAGATAGCTTTATGCAAAGTGTTCTCATAATCCAACAACAAATTTTTTCTAGCTCGTATCCAACGTTCTGGAATGTAAGTTCAGTGACCGGACTCATGAAGGCGGACGTGACGTGAGGCATGATACACAAGTCATCCCCAAGAGAGGAAATTTCAAGAATCTAGGGGTAGTAACCCAAGGTGATGGCAAGATTGATGATGATGTCACACATCATATTAGAGTCAGGTGGATGAATCAGGCTTGCATATGGTGTGTTGTGTGATATGAATGTGTCACCAAGACTTAAAGGTAAGTTCTATCGTGTGGTGGTTAGACCAACTATATTATATAGGTAGAGTGTTGGTCAGTCAAGAACGCCCACATTCAAAAGATGAAATTAGAAAAAATGAGGATGATGAGATGGATGTGTGCTCATACGAGTATAGATAAGATTAAAAATGAAGAAATTTCGAACAAGGTAAGGGTGGCCTCCGTGGTGGCCAAGATGCAGGAAGTGAGGTGAAATGGTTTGGGCATGTGAAGAGAAGAAGCGTAGATGCTCTTGTAAGGAGGTGTGAGAGGCTGGTCATAGCGAACTTGAGGAGAGGTAGAGGCAGACCAAAGAAGTATCGGGGAGAGGTCTTTAGGTAGAACATGGCACAGCTTCAACTTATCTAGAACATGAAATTGTTAGGAGAGTGTGGAAGTCGAGAATTACCATAGAAGAGTAGTTGGTACTGGAGCATTTTTTTCTATTCCTAGAGTATTAATATTATTATTGTATTTTCTTAGTCTTAGATCTTTGTTACCACTTGTCGTTTCTACTGTCTCGATATCCTTCTATTTGGATGTTGGATGTTGTTTCTTTTCACTTGTCCTTGAGCGGAGGATCCAAAAAGTTGATTCTTTCTAGCTGGATCACTTTGCATGCCATCATTTGAACTGCACGTTTCTTATGAAGCACATGGTTTCACCATGAAGTGACTTCACATAGGTTGAAGCGACAAAGTGATGGCTTTAATAACACTGGATGAGATAGTCTTTAGCTAAATTAAACAAATTCCTTTCATTTCTCCTTTTGTGTTTCCTATTTTCCGTACTTCACAAAGGCTTGTTTAGTGATATAAAGCACTTCCTTTGGAATAAGGTAAACTCCAACCCCTCCCCAAACACCCTATCCCTGAAGCCATCAATGCACCTATCCCACTTTGCTCAATTGGTGACTCAACACCCAATCTTATGGTTGGAGGTGGAAAATCTTTCCCACAAGGTTACTACCCCTTTATCAAGGCATGCACCTTAATTACTAAGCTTTAGGATAAAATTTTTTAATAAAAAGGTGATTCCCATACCAGCTTGTGTGCATCTCAACAATTCAACCGAACACCTCCTCTGATGTTACCCTCTAACCAGCACAGGTATCTGCTAACTATGTCCATCAATGCTTAGACAAATGGAAAGAAATAAACTAGGGTTATTAGCCTCTGCCTGAATTTGAACCAGAAACCTCATAGCTCTCCTCCCACTTCACTGAACACTAGGTCAAACCGTCCCGTGCAAGCTTTAGGATAGATTACGCCAGACACCAATAACCCATATACTGACACAAGGGGTCATACCATCCCTTATTGAATATATTTAGCCATGTCAAGGCAACAAAGTTGCATGAAATTAGTGTCTTGTGTGAGAGGCTGCAAAAGATTGAACTAATTACACAAAGGATTGAACTAATTTCAGAAAACTGGGCAGAACGATAAGTTAAGGAAACTAAACGGGAAACATTTACTACTGATAAAAGCGTCAAGTAAAGAGCATGAAATGAGTCTCCTGGGAGATTAAAGCTGGACAAGATTGATCTACTTACAAGATTGAGCAGAAAGAGAAGCACTTTTCTAACAAAATCTAGTTCAGGTTCAGTAAAACTCAGAACATATAGAGCAATTACTTTCAATTTCACTCAAGAAATTTTTCTAAGATAATGAAAAGAAACTAAGACAAGTTTGCTGCAACCATCAAAGTAATCCACCAGCTTACCTAGATCCCAAACTTGAAACTTTATATTATTATACTGCACCGTCTCAACATTAAATCCAATTGCTGCATCATGAAAAAAACAAAACCATCCATTACAAAACAAACAGAAGGAAGATACAAAGAAAACCAACATCCTCTCTTCATTTAAAGAATTAAGAAAATTAAACTAAGATATAGCTCAAAAGTTATAGCTCAATGATTAAGGTGGAAGGCAAGGTTCAAATCCCACTTAAGTATGGATTTGCCTCAAATCTAAATCTTGATGTACACCTTACAGTGATTGCCAGGCGGCTTAATTTCCCACCCATGCATGGCACATAAAATTTTGTCAATACGCTTCTATCTCACGACTCAAAAAAGAAAGAGATTTTCTGGTATTCCTCAATGTCCCGCCTATTCACGGAACGTGAGAAGCAGATGATTAATCATCCGTTTCCGGAAGAAATCGAAGAATTTCTTGAGAATCCTACAAGATCTGTTCGTTCTTTTTTCTCTGATAGATGGTCAGAACTTCATCTGGGTTCAAATCCTACTGAGAGGTCCACTAGAGATCAGAAATTGTTGAAGAAACAACAAGACCTTTCTTTTGTCCCTCCCAGGCGATCGGAAAATAAAGAAATTATGGACAATCACAACAGTTTCAGTTTCCTATTTGACAAGTCACAATTTCATATTCAATAGAAAATGGCTAAATCCTATGTTGCTCAGACTCTACAAAAACGTCAACAAGTGCATGTCAAATTCTCCAAAAGTAGTGCATTTTTGAGAAATCCAACACGGGTGCAGCACCGGAAGAGAAGAGTCTGCACAACTTAGGCTAAATCTATCTCTAATCAATTCGGCATATCAATAGTCTTCCCAAAAAATGGTCTTTTTAACTAATACTCCTAAACAAACTGCAACATATACTAACTATTACGTCAATTCGAGTGTCTTATTTCTTTCTAAGTACAATAAATTTGTTTTGGATTGGTTTGAAACATTTAGTAAGATTGGGCCAAGTGTAAAGGGAACAAACAAATCTGGATAAAGAGTGACACAAGTAACCTTACTTGGAATAGTGGAAACTACTTCACCCATCTGAAGACGATCTGCATACCAAAAACAAGAAAAACAAAAAAAGGAATCATCATGCTAATCAAACTTTACAAAAAAAACCCAGAATTCAAATCACAAAATAACCAAAAGGGTGTCCATGAAAACTAATAAAGCATACAGAGAATTGTTGTTTTGCCAGCATTGTCAAGTCCAAGAACTAAGATCCGAGCTTCCTTGTTCCCAAATAACGAAGAAAACAATCGTGAAAACACTAATCCCATTTCCCCCTTTGCTTGCTTCTGCATATACAAAATCAAAGATCAGATCTTGAAAAACCTCAAATAGCAAAAGAAAAGAAAATTGTTCAAAAAATTGAATGTAGTGAATATTTAAACAAATTTAAGGTGACCCTGACCCATCAAAGCAAAAAAGTTTAGATTTTTGATTGAATTGAATTACCAGAGAAAGCTCAAGGGTCTGCTTGGGAACTTGATTAGCGTTGGGGGTTAAACTAGAAGGGAGAAAGTGTGAATTGGATCTAACAGAAAGAAATATTGAGGTTTGAAAAATATTGGTTTTTACAGCCAAAAGAGATTTGGGAGCAATTTTTTTTTCAATGGGATTTATATTTCATATCTATTTTGAGATGATCTGCCTATATTCTGTCATTTTCTATATTTGACTTACGAGATTTTATTGAGTATATTATTATTATTTGATTTATATTTCAATATAGATAGGATAAAATTTCGCTTCTATATAATAATTTGCGTATTAAATAAGTTCAATTTAATGAATTTGATCCAGAAGATAAATTATTGCTTTGATTAGCAAAGATTTCGAGTAGTTTATTTTATCTAAAAAGTTAAATTTAATTAAAAAATATTTTTCATGTTTAGGTTGGGTCTTAAAAAATATTTTTATTGAAATTAATATAATAGTAGTAAAACCTTGAAGAGTAATTGGATTAAATTTCTTAGTGCTCGTGAAAAATATAGAATATTTTTAGATGTATGTACTATTTCAAGAAATTTTATTTAGATATATATAATTATTGAGTTATATTATTTTAAACTCATATGATCAATAATCAAACCATATATGATAACTTAAATCATTCTTCATGATACGAGTTTAAAATAATGTTAGACAAAAAGAATACCCCAACAAGAAGCAATTAGTTCTTTGAATCTTTTGACATTATATATTAGATACTACATATTGAAATAAGTTATTCGTATTTGATCTTTTTAATTTATGAATTGTGTTCTTTATATCAAAGAAATATCTCATTTCTCTGCTTTTTTTCCGGAAACATCAATAAATTTAAATTTTTAATATTTAATATTATAATACTAAATTTATTGTATATTTTTAAATTATGAGTTTATATTTAAATAAGAATGATGAGGGCGATGATGTTATTTCTTCCGCCCATCTTTACTTGTCTCTTATATTATTTTGGGTTTGTCCATTTTATGAAATTAAGAAATAATTTTACACATGGTTCCTAATTTACCTTTGTTATTAATTATAGTCATTTTCCTACTATATTTTTTAAGATATTGTATTTATTATATTCAAGGGATAATTTGATAAGATTATCCCATCATTTATTATATCTTCATTTATGTGTCAAGTCAATATGGGACAAGTAAAAATAGATAAAGAGAGTATATATTAACGAATTCCAACTAAATTGTGCCCATTTGATTAACAACTCCTACATTTGATTTTGCAGTATTATTATAATTTGTAAGGTATCGATATATCATATCTTTTTTTATTATCATCATATAAAATTCACGTTTGACATCTAAGATTTTCCACATTTTATCTACAGCAACATGCTCTTCTAGTTTGCTATGTAGAAATACAATGAAATATTTAAAATTATAAGTTTTCAAGGCGAAAATTTATTATATATTACCCGTTCTCTCCTTTTTAAACTCCGTCTCGAATCAAATATTGCCATTGCCTGATCATAGCTTCAACAATAGTTCCAAATATTTTGAAAAATGCAAACATAAAAGATTTGTATATTTTTTAAATTTCGTATCTAGTCAACAAGTACTTTTTTAAGTTTTATTTTGTATACTTCATGTTAATTTGACATATGAGGAACTTTTGATGAGATAGGAATGACATGTTTTACTTGAATTTGGCCCATTTATGCATTTAGCCCAATTGGTCCATTTATGTATTTAGCCCAATCCAAAAATGTTGAAAAGAGAACTAGATTCAATGACTTTTTTTCTACAAGTGTTGCCAACATTTAAGAAGTGAACAAATAATACGAATTTTGACACAATTAATTGAACACAATTCAAAGTAAATAGTTTAACAAAGTAAAGAATTTTAAAACGATTAGGAATGTAATGAGATGGATGGTATTCATCTACCCTTAGCTAAATTTGTATGGCCAACTATGAATATCAGATACTAGACAGTTAAATACAAAAATACAAAATAAAAACAAAAAAAAAAAACTTAAAATCCAATGTAACGATAAAAACTTTGACAATACATGACAAGTCGACAAAGTCAAATAAAACTTTAAAGGCAGAATTAAAATTTTAATTCTACAAATTCTATATTCTAGAAAAGGTAATTTATTAGGTTCTAAATAAATAACATATTAAGTGATTTCTTTAAAAAAAAAAAAAGATTTATGTCTGAAGGGTATCCTAGACTTGGTCGACACTCAAAGACTATTGCTAGTCTCCAAGCGAACCACTTCTCCTCAGCATATTCATTCATTTAGTATAACTCAGAAAAACTCAGCGGAAGACTAAAGATATAAATGGGCGATCTAAATCTCAAAATAATATAAATAAGATAAGTTATCTGAAAGAAGCTAGCTCTACAAGTCTCAACATTAATACTCAACTTCAGTCTATGAAACCTCTATCACTATCAATTGGTGCCAACGACAGACCCATGACTACCTCAAAATAAATTAAAGTTAACTCAAAGTCTAACTCTAATAAGCAAGATGAAACTAAATAATCATCCTCCAAAGTAAATTTGGCTCACTGACTCAGCTGAAAATGCTTAGATCCTCAACGGTGCGCTTGTCAACGGTCTCTAGTACTTGCCTCCGCATCATAAAATGATGCAGTCCAAAAGAAGACATCAATACGTGGAATGTATTAGTATGTAAAATGACTGAATGAAACATAAACAGGTAGAATAATATATAAATAATATCAACTCAGAATATACTCAGTCAAAATGTCAAATGTCTATCTAAAGCAAGAATAAAGAATAGACAAATGACACATCAACCAATCAAACTTCATCAATCAACTCAACTTGACTCAGAATACTCAAAGTGGAAGTTTTTGGGAGTTTCATCCCGTTAATATTGCCACATAAGTCAATGATTGTATAACAATCCCGTTAATATTGTCACAACTATTCTATACTTGCTAGGTAAGGAATAACTATGATCCACAAAGGATTTGGACAATTAACCTACTAAGTCCTCTTGTTTCAGGACAATAAGGTGAAGACCTGACCGACTCTAACGGAACTTAGTCCTCAAGGTGAGAACTTATCCGACTCTAATGGAACTTAGCCCTCAAGATAGGAACTTGTCCGACTCTAATAGACTTAGTCCACTCCTATGCTTGGTGACATAGTTAATGAGTGTAAGTTGGACTTGCTCTTGCTCTTACTCTTACTCTTACTCTGCTCGATACTCCTCCCTATGCTCATAAGACTCCTCAACTCAATCAATTATCTCAAATTAGCCTCGTAGAGGCACTCATCATCTCATTAACTCAAACTCAGTCCTCTATTGCTTTCAGGGATTTTAACTCATCTCAATTAGCTCAATTCTCATTTAAGAACTCAAGGACTTCGATTAATAATTAGGGAGAAGTCAATTAGATAAACTCTAGAATTCAATTGTGAATACTCATGAGATCATCAAGCTCAATTAACTCGACATCATACTTACATCACAATCAAATTCAACATACTCAAGTCAAGGCTCTAAACTCAATCCTTAGGTCCATTCATGCATTCTTTTACAAAATAGCATATAGGGTTTATGAAGTAACTCATGTAAAGACATATATTCAGTAAAACAAGTTCACGTGAAAATGCTTGTAATATATATGATTTTGTAAGAAAATATTCAAGAAACATGTATGAAAACTCATAATATTCACAACTCCTCTATTACCATCAATGGGGGTACATAAAGGACGATTATATCCTTTAGTTTAGCTTTACACACCTGATGTGAAGTTCTTGAGTACCAATCCTCAAAGAACTCTCCTTGAACTCCTTAATTCCTTACTCTTCTTCTCTTCACTTTAGCTCTAAGTCTTTTTCAAGAACTTAGAAAAACTTAAGAATGAGTTAAAAACATTTTTTATACTCAAAATGGCCTATTTTGATTGTATTTTGAGTTTAGGAGGGATTGAAAAAGGTCTGAAATGCCCCTCACAAATTAAAGATAAAAAGTTCACCTCAGAATAAGGGGGTCTGCGATGTGGACCCTGTCACTTAATTCTCATCTAGGAATATTTTGTTAATTTTATTGGACGTTACAGTCTAAAACTATTACATCATTTTAATCAAATCTAATTTGAATATTGAACATGAAATTATTTATTTAATATTTTTTTGTGAATGTAATTGTGTCATTCAATTTTTTTTTTAATTACCTTGACCCGTCCACGTGAAACTGGATCCATCCTGCTCTAAATCGCGAAAACAAATAGGGGATCCACTTGAGGATTAATGGACAATAAAACAAAACAAAAAATAAAAATATATTTAAATATTTGAAAATGAAAAGGAAAAGAGGGAAAAAGAAGTAATAAATAAATGAAGAAATATTACCTTTTTCTTTCTCTCTTTTCCCAATCATTTAATGTAATAAAAATATTCTTACAACCAAAGGTGGGCAGATTAGATGGTTGATAATTAAGTATTTCTCATTTTTATGAGAGGTATGAGTTCGATTTTTAAAAAATTGTATTTTTTTAAATTTTTAAAGTCAATTTTCTCGTGTGAGTAAGAAATATAAAAAGAAAAAACAATGTTTTAGCGAAAAGAAGCATTACCACATATTTTTTGCTAAAAAAATCACGTTATACTTAATATAATACTTAGAAAAAGAAAAGTGTTTTATGCATTGGACTACTTACCAAAATTGGAAATTTAACTGACTTAGGAAAAATCCTTTCGGCCCAAAATTTTGTTCTAAATGTAGTCAAAATTACGATAATTAACAATTTACATATTTAAAAGATATAAAATTTTTTTTAGAGAATTTATGGCATAAATTAGGATGAAGGGAGTAGCATAGATTATTTAAAAATTATTTAAAATATTATTAATCATAATAATTATCAACTTAATATATATATATAGGACATATTTATAATTGTTACATTAATTGGGGAAGAAAAATAATATATATTATTTGAAAATTACGTAAAAAGTACTATAGATAGCAATAATTAAGAGTTTAAAAATTTAAAGGACAAATAAAATTTGATTGCCCATCAATATTCCATCGGTGCCGCATAAATTGAAACGTCAAAAGTAAAATTTATTATTTAAAAATTACGTAAGAGACACTAAATGACAATAATTAACAAATTTAGAACATCTAAATTCATATTACAAATTTGGTTGACTTTCCAAATTCTATCTGTGATACATAAATAAAAATAATATATAGTGAGACCATGCTAACAGAAGTTCTTATATCTAATATTACTATATAAGAAAGGAAATAAGCACACACTGCTTAATCAATGTGTATGTTTTCCCGTAAGCATTATTGAATTGAGGATTAATTTTGTCATTTAATGAAATTTTGGGTAACTCCAATTTCATTAGCATATTTTGTTCTTCCTTTTTGAATTAAATAACTTAAACCTAAACAAAAATCAATCCAATGAATACAAACACGATTCTCACATGCACAATTATTGTTAAATCATCAATTAATAGATACTATCACTTCAATTCATTAATAGATATTATTTGGTGTACATATCGAGTACCAATAAGTTTTGAGACATCACATTCAAAAAGCCAAATAAAAAAAAAATTAAAGATGACCATTCATGAATAAGGGGTGGAACCAAGTAGGGTTAAAAAGAGGTCATTCGAACTTTCATCAATTGAAAATTACACTATTTATATTTAAATGAAATGATAATATGTGTAATAATATTGACTCCCTTTTAACTTTTTCGTTGTTCACTTTTCATATTTTGAACTCTCTTAGTGAAAATTTTGACTGTTCACTTTTCATATTTTGAACTTTCTTAGTGGAAATATTGGTTTCGCTATCACCATAAAAGAGCAGAATGGATAGAATTCCTTTTTTTTCTTCTTAACTAGATATTAGGTTTTGAGCATTTTTCCTTAAAACAAATTCTATATGGTGTAGTTAAATTAATCGAATCAGCAAATTTCAAATATTATTGATCGTTAATAAAAATAAATTAAGAACAAAACTTCAAAACCATTTTTTTCTCGTTCACTTTGCATCACATCAGCTTCAACCAACTTCCACCCAAAAAGCTCATGAGATCAATTCTATGAATATCATTTTTATTAGATTAAAGTTTCTTTTTTGAAAAAAAAAAAGAAAAAAAGAAATGCATAGAAATTGGTAGGTCACTTGATCCCATATACCTTTAATCATACTTTACAAGCATACATGACCTGGCTGTTTTCATTAATTAATACTTTTGTTGTTACAACCATATTTTGTAATTAGTATGTTGTACGTGAATCTCATGTCAAGTAGTAAAAATCATATAACAAATGATGATCGGTATAAAAAGTACAATCAAAATTAATGAAAAGTAAGTCTATTTTATTGACTTCATTAATGACAAATAATTAGATATTGTCTGAAGATAAAAACATAGGGGTCAGACTGCGTACATCTGATTCTCTTATCCCGTAATGGGCGGAACCCTTTGAGGCAATGGAGTAATGTTATTGTTGTTGTTGTCTGAAGATGAAAAATTAAAATTTTGTTAAATGGATAAAACATATAATGATTAAAAATTATTTTAGCAAGCAGTAATTTAGCTTTTAAATAAGGATAAAATAAATATTTAATATTTAATCATAAGTATTTTGATAATTCAACTTTAACTTTATGTGCTTGTAACATATAATGAATTATCAATATATCTCGGATAATTTAGAAAGATGATTGGTTCCTAATATAAGACTTACTATAACTAATACTAATATGTTGAAATTTTGAACTTTGTGGTTTTTTACGATGATTAGGAGAGGAGGTCAAATTCAATAGCTTTAGTTCAAAATATGTATTTCTCCTAAACAGGTCATTGCATGTGCAATTATTATGAGTTCATCGAGTAACCTAAAAAGATCATAATTTAAAATTATAAACTTCGAATTCTAGCTCTACTTATGACAATGATCTCAAGGTAATATATTATTATAATTGAATTGACAATCAAATAATTATAAATATTTTACATATTTCTTGATAATAATATGTAGAGGATCTAGATAAAACTTATTGAATTCGGGAAATTAACCATGCTCTATATCCATTCTTGCCCATATATGATTTTTTTTAATATCTTTTTTAAATATGCGAATCAGGTAAATATACTTTTATGATATAATTTGAATCGAGAATTTATCAAAAATAAAATTTTTATCGCAACAGATAATGCTTTATATCATCCTCAAATACCACTCTTGGATCTGTTATAAGTTATAAATTTTCTCTTTTATCAAAAGAAAAAAGAAACAAAATTTTTTATTGCCTTTGCTTTAACTTTTAAGTACCCTTTGAAGTACATTTCTGGATATATTTTTAAAAAGTTGGACTAAATAACTATTCATATTACTTTCAGAATAGTTATTTTATCATCAAATGCAAGATATTTGGAAAATACATCTAGCTTTATATAAAAGATGAAAACAACTAATTGTATACTTTTGGTTCTTTTTGGTATTGAAAGGATTTGATTAATGATGCAGAATCTACGTAGATACACTGGAATTCATGCTGATTAATTTGATGTGAAGTTGGATTTTTTTGTAAATATTCAAGCACAATTTGCACTGCTTTTTTTTTTTTTTAATACTTTATCCCCTTTTGTTTGTGTCATATCTAGTTGTTTTTCTGTTTATGGGTTTTTGAGATGAAGGTCCACAGAAAACAGTCTCTCTACCTCTATGAGGTAGCGGTAAGGTCTGCGTACATTTCACCCTCTCCAGACCCCACTTGTGGAATTCTACTGAGTATGTTGTTGTTGTTGTTGGTTTTTTCTTTTAATACTTTAGTGTATCCTTTTCTAAGTATTTTACAATTTTACTTAGAAATTTTTGAGTTCGAGTCATGAAAATGAAATTATTTTGAAAGAAACGTTTACTTCACAAAATAGAAGTTTTTGTGCAATTTTTAGACTAATCAATCGTTTGAGATGAAATCACTTTTGAAAGAAATGCTTTGCCTGCTTTTTCAATTAGTAGAATTTCACAATGAATATAAATTATATCAAGTATTTGAGTGTGTGTCAATTCAACAGGACCCAAACTATTAAATCGACAAGAATGAAAGAGTAAACTGAAGATGCCAAAAATAGTGAATAGTGATTTGTTTGTTTGTTGAATCTATCGCCAAAGAAAATTGAATCATTCTCCTTTATCGATATCTATCAATTGATGGTCACCTTTTTCTAAATATCATGCACTTGTAACTTCGATTTTTTAAAGGGAGTACTTTAAATATGAATGTAACGTTTAGAATTTTTATTAAGAAATTTATAAAATAAAAATATCGAATCTAAGATTTTTAACTTGTAATCTTAAAGTGATTTTGACTTCCTTAAATTATCGAGCTAATTTTTACATTCGTGTTTAGAAAAATCAATATACATACTCGAGAGGGTTCGATGAACACCCTTACCTCCTCTCACTGCCCCCACTCTCCACCCTCAACTGCACACAACAAATACATCGCCGACTAGAAGAGAATAGAGATAAGATTAAAAATAAAAATATTTGAAATACGGTAAAAGTGATTTTCATGATAGACAAGCCAAGATGAGGAGGACGATGTAAAGATGAGTTGGACAGGTGAACATGAGATTCTAAAATGACCTATTGAGGAAGTGCAAGAGGTTGAATGTAATGGTTATGAGAAGAGATAGAGGTAGGTTGAAAAATTATTGTGGAGAGGTGATTGGATATGACTTGACAATACACCTATAACTTTTTGAGAAAATGATCCTAAAGAGAAAAATATGGAAGTCGATAATTAGGGGGGAGGGTCAGTAGGTGGTCAAGTGTTGTCTATTTCTTTATTATTAGTATTGTTATTATTACTTCTATTACCTCATTCTTCAATATTAGTATTCCCTTCATTTTCTTTGTTTCGGTAATTATCATATTATTGTTGTTCGCGATTGTTCTCTTAATCAATTTCAAATTCGTTATTATATGTTTGCTCTAATTTTTGTTGTTATTGATGTTGAAGTGATTTTATTGATGTTTTTTTTAAAAAATCTTTATCCATATATAGGTTATGCCTTTAGTATGACTTCCTCATTATTTTATTTATGTTATATGCTTGACTTTTAATATGTTATTTGAGTCAGGGGTCTATCGAAAGCAACTCTCTCCTCCAACTCCTTTATGTCTTATATTTTTAATCTTATTAATTTCATAACAAGATTGTATTTATGTGTGTTTTGTCTACCATGCATGGAAGAAGTCATATGTGTGTCAAATAATTATTGATGGGTTCAAACTTCATGAGTATTATGAATTTAATCTTTAAAATTTTCATTATAAAATATATTATATTTTTAAAATTATATGTCATGTTTATTATTTATTGTGATTTTAGTGAATTTTTGTATGTAATTTTTATTCTACAATGAAAATACGATATTCATATGAATCCGATATCAGCAAGCTACATCCACTTCTTGTAAATAATATAACAAATACATCATTAAGCTAATTTAAAATTCCTCATTTTTTTCAACAAATGCAGGTCTTTGGAATTTATATAACCTTCTGTCTCTTTCATTTGAAAAATGCTATATTTATATAATTTTGGTTTCAAGAAACTTCTTTCTATTTTACATTAGGAAAGGGAAAGTTCTAATTAAAATTATTAGCATCCAAAATTGAAATAGTGCTTTCGTTATTCAATGCTTGATCATGACAAGACTTCGATCAACATGAATTATTATGAAATTATTGAATTTTCTCAGTCTTTAATCAGAAGTTTTGAATTCTTCGATTTCATGAATTTTTAAGAATAAAAAAAATATTAAAAATGTGACACAAAATTAAATTTAATTTAATTACAATACAAACACCAAATATCATATCCATGAAAATCCTTTTTTTTTTTTAAAAAAAAAAGGCTACTTAAAACTCAATGCAAGAACAATAAATGGGGGTTCATGCAATTCCTTTGCCCTCATGGCACAACTTAGAAAAAATTAAAGTTTTCCAAAAATCTTTTCAAATGTTTAGTGTCAAGTGTCAACTAAACTTTTAAATGTAATTTGTAATCTTCCTTAACTAGATAATAAATGTTAGATATTGTATGTGAAATTAGTTTCTTGACCTATTAGAGTGGATAAGCTTTAATTTCTTTACATCAATAACAACATGCTCATATAATTTAACAAAGAGACGAGGAAGATAGAATATACACAAATTTCATCTCCATATAAGTCATCATGGCTATAAAATTCAATTTCTTTACATGATAAAAAATAATGTGTTGGACAACGCTAACATCGTGCCTATGGCAAGACTCATAAGGGGGCTGAGGTGGTTCAAATCGGAGTCATGATTGAACATAGCACTTGCATGGTGGATTTGTTAAGAAATAAAGTTACACCCTTTGCTATAAACTATAACTTTTAATATAATAATAAGTACTTGATCCTAACATAGTGTTGTGACATTGCTATTATAGTAAAGAAAGTCATGACTACACGGAAAATATTGAATTGGTGTAATTTGACTTTGAAGTATAGTACACAAAAACTGTCACTATATTTTGATAGTATAATCTTTGCAGGGAGTGTTTTTTCTTTTAACAAGTGTTCGACGATACGAATCCAAATCATAACTAAATATTTCAATGTGAATATATCCAACATCATATCTAAACAAAAAGAACCATAGTATTATGATCTCATTTTACTATCTTCAAATAGCCAACTTGACTAAAAAAGCTATGAAACTTTACTTACATTTGATCTTTGTTATAAAGTAAACTTTTCACGTCTCACTCTTCTCGTGATTTAACATTAGATTTCTTCTTTTTTAGAAAAAAAAAACACTTGAACAAGTCTCCCCATCACAATCAACTTCCACCCAAATTTCATCTTTATATTTTGACAGCACCCTCCCACCCCTAGCCCCCCAAAAATATAATTAAAAAATCCACTAGCCTCAAAGTAGGCCCTACGTCGGCACAGACATATTACAACTAATACAAAATAATATCATCGATTTGTCATAAAATCTTTTTTGTGGCCAAATTTCATCACACGTGTCACCCCTATACTTGCCATCACCAAGATTTCCCTTAAGAATAAGAAGCAATAGTTGTTCATTTTGCAAAAGAGCTCACATTAACAAAGCTTAGACTGATAGAATTAGGCATTTAGAGAATCAAGAACAAGAAGAATATGGGCATATTCAGCGAATCCCCTAATTGTTTCCCTCAAGGATGGTGCGGCGGCGGCGCGGCGACACGGATGGCGAAGTCATGCGAGTATTGCCACGTGGCAGCCGCGCTTGTGTTCTGCCGCACGGACAACATGTTCGTGTGCCTGTCGTGCGACACGAGCCTGCACGCCCGCCACGAGCGTGTGTGGGTGTGCGAGGTGTGTGAGCAGGCAGCGGCCAGAGTCACTTGCAGAGCTGATGCGGCCGCCCTCTGCGTCGTGTGCGACCGCGACATCCACTCAGCGAACCCGCTCGCCCAGCGCCACGAGCGGGTTCCCGTGATCCCCTTCTATGACCCGGTGGAATCGGTCGTGAAGTCCACCGCCTCGACACTCCTCGTCTCGATCAACGGCTTGGATGACGCGTTTACTGCGACCAGGCATACGGGCATAACCCCTGCTTGTGTTGGACACCATGATCAAGAAGATTACAATACTGATCCATGGATTCCACCGAACACTATCACATCAAAACTTCCATTAAACACAGAAATGAAATCATTGGATTTCATGTTCTCAGATTCAGAGAACTTTCTTGATTTTGATTACTCTGTTTCTGTAGAAGCACAAGCTCAAGCTCAATACAATTCAGCAAATGACAGTGTTGTGCCAGTACAAACAACTGCAATAAAACCATTGCCATTTCACCATCATGAGAAACATTTCGAGATTGATTTCACTAAATCTCACATCAAATCTTACAACACCCCATCACTCAGTGTAAGTATCAGAACAAAACAACCCCCAATTCTGCAATTTCTGGAAAATTAAGCTGCTTTTGTTTTTGGGGGAAAAAACTCACACTTTCCCAGCACCCAAATTTGCAACTTTTTCAAAGTTGAGCTATTTTCTTGGAAACCCCATCATTTTACCAGCTCCCAAGTTTGCAATTTCTTCAAAATTGACTTTTTCTTTTCTTGTTTTGGGTTGAACCCCCATTATTTTTCAAACACCCAAAATTGCATTTTCTTGAAATTAAGCTGATTTTTGAAGAAAATCCCATTATTTTACCAGCACCCAAATCTGCATTTTCATCAAAGTTGAGCTATTCTTTTGTTAGTTTCCATCATTTCAGCAGCACCAAATTTGCATTTTCTTGAAAGTTAAGCTAAAGTTTCTCCCTTTTTCAAAAACTTTTCAGGTGTCTTCTTCTTCTTTAGATGTTGGAATTGTACCAGATGGAAGCTCAATTTCAGAAATATCACATCCATTTATGAAAAGTATGAATAACAGCAGCAGTATTGATCTTTCAAGTTCTGCAAATCATCAAGGTGAAAAGTTACTGGGTTTAGATAGAGAAGCAAGAGTTTTAAGGTACAGAGAGAAGAAAAAAAACAGAAAATTCGAGAAAACAATTCGTTATGCTTCGAGAAAAGCTTATGCTGAAACAAGGCCAAGAATCAAAGGTCGTTTTGCCAAGAGAACTGACGCCGGGGCCGGCGCCGGCGAATTCGATGACATTGACGGGATTTTCTCCGGCGCCGATTTCGTTACGTCTGATTCACGATACGGCGTCGTTCCTTCGTTTTAAAGTGGACGCAATTATAATTAATTATAAAAAAAGGGAGAAAATAGTTTTATTTCTGATTTTTGTATAAACTGTATTCCCAAATTCCAATTAACCCAAATTATCCAGCGGGTTCTTGGTTTTTTTTATGTATTAATGGAAGGGTATTTTAGTAACTAAGACAATAGTGAAAGTATTTTTTTCCTTATATATATATATATATATATTTTGTCTATTGAGGATCTATTATTAAATTCTAATTGGTTGTTGAAACCAATGGTGACTCAAATGGACACGCAGCAAACTGTTGAATATAATTATATAAAATATTAAAATGATCTCATCAAATTTTGATATTTTACTTTTTGAAATTTTCTTATAGGGAAATGATATGAAATGTTAGTAATATTTTATTTGTATTGAAAATGCAAGGTTTAATGAGTCACTTAGCTATGATGCAATAAAGTTATCATCGTGTAACTAGAATATCAAGAATATATTTCACTCATTGAAATATCAAATAAGAGCGTACAAGTTATGCTTTTGCTTATGAAATTTGTAAATTAAAGAGTAACTCTGGTTAATATTTTATATTTAATTTTGCAAATTTATTATTAGTCTCATTTTCTTTTATATATTTAATGATAATTCTGCTCGAACATGTTTCTATTTTAATTGAGTCTTTAGAAATAATTTTCTATTTTCATAAAATAAAAGGAAGATTTATGCATACATTATTTTAAATTATGCTTATCAAAATATACTGAATATATTATTATTACTAGAAGTATATTCTAAAATCTTATTGGTTATTCGAAACCATTTTCAGCCCCAATTTGAGTTGTCAATATCATTATAGCAAGTGGAGATATATCTGTTTATGAATTTTGATTGGCTAAGTTGTTATGTCCTACATTTTATAATGTTAGGACAATTATATCATAAATAAATATCTGTATAAAAAATTGCCTTATCCAGCCGACCATTCACTTGTCCTTTTAGCCACTTTGTTGATAAATAAATATATTGATAATTATCTATATATATAAGAATAAATAGTTATTTGACTTGACATACATTATCGGGTAATGCTTCAATATCTTCTGTCCATTGCAGGGTAAGAAGAGGTCGAACGTACACAGCATGCCCCCTATGTTTAAAAATATAGCGTGATTAATTTTAGATGACCATTGATGAGCGTCGAAAGTTGCATTGACTAACTGGTACTTCACAATTGAAAGAAGTACATACAATTTAAAGAGTCATTTTGCTTTATTCCATCATACCCCAAAGTCAAAAAATAATGAATCTTTGACTCCATTCGAGATAGATGAAAATTGACTTTACACACATTAACGGTTAAAATTTGAAGGGAAATTTGAGTAACTATAAAATTATTTTTGTGTAATTTATAGATCATATGTCAACCTCGAAAATTTTGCTACATCTTGAATTTAGATAAATTGCCTACACAAATAATTATTTGTTTTTTTGAAAAAAATATTTTAAAATTCATTATAAAATCAACTTGTAATTTCTAAATTAGTTAAATTTAATAAATATCATATACCAAATTTTTTTAAAAAAATTGCCTTTAGAGTGGACCATATATCTCTTTCTAAAAGCTGCCCTTGACTATAACATGATGAATCTTTTAATAAATTCTGATTGGCACAATTCATCATGGATCTTGTCTGTTTTCCTACATCAACTTTTATTAGACTAATAATAATAACTAAGGGCATCTCCAACTTTTAATATCTAATCTTGCATTAAAATGGTGTTTCCATTATTTTAATATAAATCAATTCTAATTCACAGCATCAAATTTTACTTAAAAATATTTTTCTCTTTATTATTATATTATTATTTCATATTCAGTTAGAATTTGCTAGAATTTTAATATCAAAATATTTAATAAAGTTAATTGGGGTGATAAATATTGTTATACCAACTTTGATGTATTACTATTCACACATTAAAATGGTGTAAAATTTAGTATAGGATTGAAGTTTGAAAGTATCAAATTTTACGTCAAATAAGATTTGTTATACAAAATTGATGTAAGGTTACAGATGATCAAAGTTGCGAGACAAAATTAGGTTAAAATTTCATATTAATAATAATAATTATTGTTATAAAAAGTTGGCTGGATTGAGACCCAAGAGATGTCAATTTACTATATATTAGTTAAGAATGTTCTCAAAGTTGCCATGGAGGTGATGAGGTGTCTAAATTCTATTTATAAGAGATATAGTTTTTTAGTTAATAGTTTTAGTCACTATATTATTAATAATTTATTCATCAAGATGGTATAGGTCTATTTCAATTTTCTAACTTCAATACTGATCAATCTACTATTTAGAGGTATTTTGATAATTTTCAGAATATAATAAATATGTTCTCATATATTATTTACTAACAAAAAGTAGATCGTGTTCTAGTATTTATAATAACAGAAAGTAGATCGTCTTCTAGTATTTATAAAGTACAAAAAATAACTTTTTTTTAGACATTTAGTAAAACAACTGAATTCCTCTTTAAGCTGACTAAGGAGTCCACAGTCTAATTTAATGATAAAAAATATAGTCATTTACTAAATTTTTAAAATTTAAGCTGCCTGCATTTGCGGTTTATAAAAATTGGAACTATCTGCCTGTATTCTAAAAGATTCATTAATTACAAAAATAATTTTAAAAAATAGTCATTTGCTAAACAACAGAAATACTATTTGAGACTATGGTTTAATTTATAAAATCTTTTATAAGATTTTTAATTTGCTTAAATCATAGTTTAGTTATAAAGAAAATCATTTACTAACGATCCACGAAAAATAGCGTAACCCTCTTGTCTCTTATCACTTTTGTTGACATCGAAGAGAATTGACAGGAGAAGGGAGAAAGTGGGCCCAAATACATAAGGCTAGCTCGTGAAGTTCACGTGCTATGCAGGCCCAATAAATGGCCCATTTTCAAGACAAAAACTTGGTCTCTCCATTTTATATATCTAGTTGCCAAGCTTACCAACAACACATTTTGACCCCATCTTTATTCTCTTGTCTCAAATCCATCCAAGCACTTCACACACACACACACACATGTATGTGTTTATATATATGCATGTATATGTATATATGTATATGCGAGTAACAACTAGGTGTCAGGTTTACATATACTTTATTTTTTTTCTATATTATACTTTATGAGACTACAGTAAATATGTTATTATTGTTGTTGTAATCATGATGTATGGATCAATATACTATCATAATATATCAGAAATAACAGTTAAAAGTCAAGTTTGTGCATACTCTACTTTGTGGGAATATTGTTATTGTTGTATTGATTAATTTATATGTATCTCGACTATTATTTTGGAATGGCTACAAGTATCAAGTAATTCTGTTCATCAAAACTTGAACACACGAGAAAAAATTATCAAATATTTTACACCCAAGATAATTTTTTTTCATGCGATTAAGTATTTCTTTTGTGTGGTGGACAAATTGACTTAATAGAAGAAAGTTTGCTTAAATATATAAGTTAGTTAAATTGACTTATAAATATATTTTTTAAAGCTTGTTTACTTATTTGGTAGATATTCAAAGTGCTTATAAGTTATGAGCTTATAAGCACCCCATAAACATTTTTAACTCTTAGGTATAAATCAGTTTCAATACCAAAAAGTTATTTTTTAGCCTTTTAATTAATGGTTATCAACTATTCTAATGTCAATACTTGGCGTACATAAATTATCCCATTGGGCACTTTCATATCATACCAAAAGAAAAAAAAATAAAACAAAAACTTGAAAAATCAAAGAAAATGACACAATCATAACAAAAAGGATACTATATAATTGACAAATTAAAGAATCAAAATGTTTTTAAATGTACCTTATGAGAGTACTTTGATTACAAAAATTCTCTAACCTTATTTTATTTAATCTATTACACATGGCAATTTGCAATTAACCTATATACATATGCTATTCAAGTCAGCAAAGATATAGTGCATTGGATGAGATAACTCCTTTCTTAATCAGAATTCTAGAGTTCGAAATTCGAATATGAAAAAAATTGTTGATGGAAAGTGCTTTCCCCTGAACAGTCAAACTTCTATGGAGATATCGGACATTAAATCAAACAAAAAAAGTCATCGAGTAAAATCAAACAAAAAAAAAAAAGTCATGATATACTAAATATTAAGTGGAAAATCTATGAAAATTGAAGATTAGAAAAGGTCTTCTAAAATTAAATCAGAAGGAAGATCATATCCAAAAACCATTGAGTAATCATTAACTTCATCACTTGTAGATTTTGGTGTTCTCCAACTTCTTGCTGCCTCAGAATCATCTCCATATCTTAACAATTCTAACACCTAAAAAATTAAATAAAAAGAAAAAGAAAATAATCAACCATAATTTGTTTGAGACGGAAACACCAATCGAGCTCAATTTAATCTTCAATTTCAATCCATTAATGTATGTTTCATATTAAAAGAATGGATTATTTCTTCTAGAATGTATCTATCCATTTGTAACTATTTTTTAAAATTTTTTTTCCTTGAATTGAAATTCAAATTGTAATTATAAAAGGTAAATAACAATATGTTAAAATTATTCAGATTAAGTAGGTTAAATTGGACCAGTCATGAACCAACCCAACTTTTAGTCAATTTGAGCGAGTCATGACTCAACTTGATTTGTATTTCTACTTTTAACCAATTTGAGTGAGTCATAACTCGATTCAATTTCTATTTCAACTCATTTTACCTCGGTTATTGACGGGTGCCATACTGAAGATTGCCTCACACAATATGAAGCTGTAAGAACCATCTTATGCAATTCGTCCATATCAAATTCACCCTCCAATTTAGGATCTGCTAGTTCAATTAATTTTCCACCCTCCATCAAGGGTGTTGCCTTAAAAAAAAAAAGAGAAAGAAATTTTTTAGCAATTAATTAATAAAATTTTAACAAAGACAAGTATATAAATATCTTATCACTCTTCATATATTTATTTTTTGAAAATATCAGAATATATTTTTTTTTACCCTTATTAGATCACACATCATTTTCATGTCCAACTTACAAATGCTCCATTAATTAAGAAAAGTTAAAACAGACAAGCCAATTGGATATTTTTGAGAGCAATTATTACCCTTAAAATCTATGGACCAATATTCAAAATGTTATTTGTCTTTTCCATTCGATTTTTATTCAAGAAATTCCAAATAAAGTAAAAAACAAAAATTAAATGAAAAACTACTTCTTGTGTTCTAATGTAGATAAACAAGTTTGACAAAGGACAAAGTTTTAAAACATTTAATAAAGACAGTAATTCTTAGTATTCAATTTATATGACATATTTTTTTAATTTACTAAAAAAAAGCAATATATTTCGTCATTTAAAGATATTTTTACTTTAAACTTCTCGTATGACCTTAATAATAATATGATTTATATCCACATAAATCATTTTAAATCAAAACTTTTTTTTAAAGTTTTTTAAAAATTCATTAACTACCACGAAAAAAAGGAATTCGCTATGATTTTATTGATAATTTGCTCGTAGCTAACGAACTTTATTACTCCTCCCATCTCAAATTAACTGAATTTTTGAGGCTTTTTTCAACGTTTAAAATAGTTGAATTGTTCAAAGTTCAAGAAGAATATTTAAATTTTTTTTCCATATT
This sequence comes from Solanum ossicruentum, assembly GCA_025774065.1. Classification (NCBI taxonomy): domain Eukaryota; kingdom Viridiplantae; phylum Streptophyta; class Magnoliopsida; order Solanales; family Solanaceae; genus Solanum; species Solanum ossicruentum. The sequence continues at coordinate 1,696,890 of JAOTQR010000097.1, read as the reverse complement.
TGCCTTTTCATTTATTGAAGTTTTATATTTTCTAGGAGATAAATCATACTACATATTTATGATTTCACAAAGGACAATAATGGAAAGTATGGTGTAAATTTTATCGTTGAATATTTTTATTAATATGTATGCATTATCTCACAAATTCAATTAATATGAGACAAAAAGAGTATAACCTAATGCTGGTTTTATTGTTTAACTATAAATTTTGCTTCATGTCCTTGGCATAAATTATGATAGGAGTAGTACGGCTTTTGTAACTCGTGGCCATAAATATACCATAACACATTTATAACTATCAAACTTTTGAAATTTGCATTGTTATTTATGTCATACCCCTATATTATTTTGAGATACCCAATAATATTTGTTCACTTTATAAAATCAAGAGATAATTTACACTTAATTTTTAATTTACTATTATAATTAATTATAGTCATTTTTCATTACATTTTTCAAGACATAATATTTATTATATTAAAAGGGTAGTTTGGTAAAGTTACTCCATCATTTACTACTTCTTAATTCCTATGCCAAGTCAACAGAAATCAAGTAAAGTTAGACGGAGGGGTTATGTGACTATAGAAGTTTCTCCTTAATGATAAAAACAAGGTTTAAATTAAATAATATTATTTTTTAAATGAAAAAAATATTAATAAACTTACCCATAAAAGTAGATTTTGTTTTGATGAGTCGACAGGCCTTCTACCAGTAATAATTTCAAGAAGAAGAACTCCAAATGCATAAATATCTGTTTTTTCATCCACAATTCCATGCATGAAATATTCTGGTGCTAAATATCCAAATGTCCCCTCAATTGGAATTACAGTATGGTGTGTCCATTTATTTGGTAGCCATTTTGCTAGCCCAAAATCTGATATCTTCTCAAAAAAATAAAATAAAAAACTTTAATTTCATTTTTCAAGCTTTATTATAGGTAGAAAAATAAAAATTATATCGACTAGCCACTTTTCAAATTAATTTTTTAGAAAAAAACAACCAATATTTAAAAATTCGTTAAACAATTACCACTTCTGATGTTGAAACAAATACCATGACACGATCGTAGTTTTTAATATCTATGATATGATCATAGAGATTTTGAGTTTATAAAAAGTGAAGCTTTATGATATATATTGTGTTAAAAATAAGAGGAAAAGAAAAAAAGTAGACGGGTAGAGATTGTATGAGCTAGCCACCTTTGGGATTAGCTTTTAAAAAATAGCCATTATACAAAATATGTTGAAAAATAATATTTATCATAAAATTTGAACTTAAACAAGTGAAAATTTTAGGGCATTGTCATGACCTTTTTTACCCTTGAAACTTTTGATGGATTTCTAACTTTAAAAAAAAAGAAGGGAAATTTCATGATGATGCGCTGAATATTTTTATTCAAGATATTGTGATAGAATAATTTCATCTTTTAAGTTTGAAATTCATGTGTCATGGCCTCATGAATTTCAAAAATTATCTATTCGATTATGTGACAAATCAAGTTCGAAAAATGGCTATTTTTTAAATTTTACCCTGATTAAAGAGTTGGTATAAATATACAGAAAGACCGATAAAAAAATTCGAAAAAACATGGTTTATGAGTTGTACCTGAGGCTCATAGTCTGGTCCTAGTAGAACATTTGAAGCTTTGATATCACGATGTATTATACGATGTTTACAACATTTGTGAAGATAATGTAAACCTCTAGCAATTCCAAGGGCAATTTTATATCTCATTGGCCATTCAAGTGTTCTGTTTGATTTTCCTGCAAAGCAGAAGAAGAAAAAGAAAGTTACCGAAGAATTTTGTTGTTTAACTACAGAATCTGTGTATCGAGATATAACTAGTATATGTGTTGAAGAAAGTCTTAGGCCTAACTCGCACCCCAAATACTAGCTCAAAGGGAGGAGAATTGCCTAATCCTTAGGAGTAGACCACCCATCCCATTAACTACCAATGTGGGACTTTGTGTCTCAACAAACACCTCCTCACGCCCAGTGCTTAGCATCGGGTGCGTGGACAATTTTTTCGGAGGCTCAACATTGGGTGAGACGGGCCCTGCTCTGATACCATGTTGAAGAAGGTCTCAAACCTAACTCACACCCAGAAAAGGAGACCACCCATCCCATTAACCATCAATGTGGGACTTTGTGTCTCAATAATATGAAATGAAAAGAGTAAATTAGGTTAAAAGACATACCATGTAAAGCAGAATAGAGAGTGCCATTGGGATAGAATTTGAAGATGAGATAGAATCCATTTTCAATGCAATAACCAAGTAAACTTGCTGTGTTTGGATGATTAACATGGCTAATTACACCTAATTCCATTAGGAATTCTTTGTCTTTGTTCATGTTATTGCTGTCTTTTGCTAATCTTTTTACTGCAATTGTTCTTCCATCTTCAAGATCTCCTCTATATACATCTGAATATCCACCTTGTCCCACTAAATTATCTGCAAAAATCACAAAATTGAAATATTAGCACCATTAATTATGCTCTTGATTTAATTAATTAAGGGGTTTATTCTTCCTCCCCAAATAATAATTACATCTTAGTCCTAAACATAATAAGACAAACCCTATATAAATCCTTACTATTTTTTTCCCACATGATATCTGGTACCCACATTAAAGCCCGATTAAATCTGGATTCTCGTCGGAAAGTCTCACATTAGGGGTAAAATGCTCCCTTATAAAGGAGACTTGAATCCAAGACCTCTGATTAAAAATGAAGAAATACTTATCACTCTACCACAACCCTTGTTGATAATCGTTATTATTTCATTTAGGTTCAATCATAAGGGTGGCTATGCTTTTCAAAAATGACCTTAACTTTCACCTATCTTGAAAAAGAATCTTTAAAAAGTGACATTTGTTGCCCACATGGTATAAGTTTTAACTAAATTTATCTATGGACAAAAGTTTAAGACATTTCAATAAATTAGAGATAGTGATGTGCCTACTCAATATATAATAATTAAGTAGTACTCCTTTATTGGCTAAAGTTATATGTGTTACATTGTTCGATTCTTTATAGTTAAGTCACTATAACTGAAACTCCTATTCAATAAGCAATAGATTGAAATATAGATGAGGCCCAATATGTATATCATTTATGTATAAAACATATATGATAGCATATAAATTGTATAATGGCTATAAAAGTAAACGTCCGATTGTTTTTGTGGATATCTTTTTTTTAAGCCCAAAAGAAGAAAAAACATAGTATATATTACACATGAAGAACACAAACCTGGATGAAAATAATTTGTAGAACTTGCAATCTCCTCATAGCTAAAACACTTCAATGGAGGCTGTTGCTTATTTTCCTCATTTTGAAACCTTGAACTCTTCTTCCTTGAGCTCGAATCAAAAGGGGAACGTAAAAAAGATGAAATTCGCCTCAATGGAGACATTGGCTTCTTGAAATCTTGTTGATATTTGAATTCCTTAGTCACTAATGATGATGATGTTGTTGAAGATATAGTGATGGAATTTTCACCAAAACTTGAACTATTTTCTTCTCCGTCACACCCATTTAGTACTGTTCTTGGTGAATGCCTTGTAATAATTTGTTTTTCTTCTGATGAAGGGGAATTGTTTTCTTTAGGCCATCTTAAACTAGGTTGATGATTTTCTGCAAACAGTTTGGTTATGTAAGTTGTGTTTCGGGCATTCATTTCACGTATGCTCATTGAACGTTATTCAGTATGCTATAATCACAAAATCACAAATTTATTTGTCATCAGAAAATTTATCCACTATAGTGGTAAAGTCATGATTTTTTGTCGCACTAAAATATATCAACTGTAACATTTTAGTAACTCAACTTTATCCGCTACAATGACCAAAGTGATTTTTTGACTAGTTATAACTGATAAAACTTCACTTTTTTGATGTGACAAAAAAATTTATAGTGATAGTGACTTAATTATTATAGTAGTTAAAGTTCGATTGCTTTGATGTGACAAAGCATATGATTATGTGACTAGTAGTAAGTGACGAGACCATATGTGAATCGATTTAAATTTTTGTGAGATAGGAAATTGGATTACCTTGGATTCGAATTGAATTGGATTTAATGGTATTTGGAGGTGGTTGCCCTGATTTTCTTGCTACCACAACTAGTGAACAATTATCTGGAACTCTATCACAACAATACTTTGCAATTGTGAAGGGATACCTGCAAAAAAAAAAAAAATACAAAATATTAAGTGTTATTATACATGCTGATACCACTTGTTAGGACTATGCGCATCCGCAACCCAACCCCACAGTCCATCACTCCTGCCCTCCGAACCTGGACTCTGATGCTCCTGCGCGCACCCGCAACCCAACCCCATATTAGTATGATATTATTTGTTTTGAATCAAGCCCCCATGTATTTGTTTTTGAATATCTGTCAAAAGACTTCATACTAATAGAGTTGAGTGAGCACTTATATATTGTTACATTTTTTCTTCATTTTTCAACGTGGTATGGAGTTTGCACTCAACAACTATCAAGTACAATTCTGATAAATCTCTTCAAAAAGTAAAAAAATCATGAATTTCTAATAGCGATATGTAAATAAATTAAAGTTACCTGCAAGTTTTATTCTTTTTGCCACCAATGAGAAGATAGTCAGCTGGAATACTTTTAGCCTCTTTAACTACACCTCTTCCTGCGTGAGAACTAAAACCAACTCTTGCCTCTAAACCTACCTGAAAATTTTCAATAATTTAAATTAATAGAAATGACAAGGCCTTTTACAACATTAATTTCAGTAATATAATCAGAGGTTTCAGATTCAAATTTTGACTATATAAAAGGTTTTGATAGGGAAAGTGTGGCTTTCCCTTTTAATTATATCGTGAGAATTCAAATTAATTAAGGTCAGAATTAATTCCAGACACAAAATGAGAAACAAAAAGGTGAGCTTAAGTGGAACAACATGGAAAATAAGGGTCAAATATATGGATTTTCACAATGCACAAAAATAAAACTATCCTAATTTTTATTTCTTACAGATTTTAATCAATATACAGTGGATAATCAATATATAATCACTTATTAATTATTATACAATGAGTATACACCAACGACAACTAAAACTATTATTGCTAGGTAAATGCAATATTTTTAGCCAACTAACTATCCATGTTAAGATGCTAACTATTCATGTTAAGATTTCGTTAATGTATCCAATCCCGACTTGTTCAAGATATATTGAAATGTAATAGTGTAAATTGTAATAGAAACAATGGAGGAAATTTTCTTAAATAATGCAAAAAGTTCTTGAAAATTTGAGTATTTTACCTATTTATAGAACAAGAATAATAAATTCAGTATAAAGTAAATTAACGGTAGAGTCTGCGGAAGATATAGTCTCCTATTTTTAAAAAAATAGAGAGATTATTTTCAAAAAATCTCGATTGAACAAACAGTGAAAAAAAGACAATAACAAGAAATATAAATAACAATAAGATAATAAGATTTTGAGGCTACCTGTTTATATTGACATGTTTTTGTAAATTCTCCCATCAAAGAAATAACAAATGCTTTTGCCTTTCGAATTTGAGTTTGATTTTTTGATATATATTGCCATTTCTTGCTTTCTTCTTTCCTTTGATCACCAAATCTCTTGCTTTTCTCTGTTGCCACTGTTTCATAAAAATAAATTAATTAATTAGTGCATTGTATACAAAGTTCAAGGATTATTTTTTTTTATTTTTTTACATTTTTGGAAAATCATAAAAAAATAAAATAAAAATAAAACTTGAAAATATTGCTAACTTTGAAGAACAACAGCTGCTTATGCTACATGTATCATGAAAATGTTGAAAATATTCCACAAAGAGATGTATAAAAATCAAGACTATTCCTATTTTTCATAAATATTTTTTGTCTTTCTTATCTTCTTTTTGATTGGTTTAAAACTAAAATCAATTTAATAAAAGTCGCACGTGTCATTCTCCAAGAGTCATTGTCACATATAAGATTTGGGTGGGGGTGGGGGGTGGGGGTTGAAAATATCACAAAAGAGCACAAAATAATTAATATTGTGGCTATAATTGAAAGAAACCATATTAACAGTGTGTTGTGCTATAATTGAAAGAAAATTAAACTTACCTACAATATGTTGTGCTATAATGGTATCATTAGGTTTGGCTAAAACTCTAATTGCCCAAGAAATAAGTTCTTTACTTTCTTCAACATCCAAAGAAATCCCCACAAGAATTTTTGAAGGTTTATTAGTATTTGAAACATCCATTTTTTGCCTCCCAATTTTTTTTTTTAACTAACTTCTTCACTATCTTTTTTCTTGATGAACACATAGAATTATAGAAAACTTGTGTAAGAGACATTTGAATGATTAGTAGTATTTATTAGGAGTTTTGCTAGGGGTTGGTGTGTGTGTGTTTGGGGAGGGGGGGGTGAGGGGGGTGTAGTATGACCACTTTAGTTCATTCAATTATTCTTTCATAAGAAGCATAGAAAGAATTAAAAAGTAAAATGTAACTTTTGGATTTAGCAAAGGTAAAGGGATTTTTTTTGCATTTGATTTCTCTTGTTGCATAAGTTTTGTACATGACTTATTATATTGTTTGGTAGGGAAAGTTGTGTGCCACTCAAATGAAGTTATTCTTTTTACTCTTGTTTCCCTTGCCCTCATGGAAAGGGAACATTCTTGGAGTTACATTGGTGGAGGCACTATCTAAAAAATCGAAAAATTATGACGATATTAGAATATCATCAGAAATATAAACTTTCAAAAAAAAAAAATTGTGAAAATGTTTCCAATTAGTGAATTTTTATTGAAAATGATGATCTTTTAGTCGAAAGTTTTGTTGATCCAGTGATCAAGTGTGTGATTATGATACGTCTCATTTACCATATATATTGGATGGAGTTTAATTATACATTGATAAATATGAAAAAAGTTTTAAATTCTCAAATCACCTAAAAGATAATTAAAGATGATTACTATTTATAATTTATAGAAAAATAAAATTAAGAACTTGAAAAATGAAATAAATTATCAGCTATAATAGATTAAAGAGTACCAATGTAGTTATATTAGTTGGGCCTTATGGGATATAATGACAACATATAAATTGATTAGTGAATCACAATGTCAAAAGAAAAAGAAGAAAAAGAACAAATGGGGAAACATATAGTAGTCTTTTTGTGGCTATTAATTAAATAAAAGAATGACCCAAAGATAAGGGATAATTGGATGACAAAAAAAAAAGAGAAAAAAAGATCAATTTATCATTACTTGTCCACATTGCCAAACTAATATACTATCCCTACATCCTTGGAATTAAAATTAAAAATTCAAAGTTTGACATGTACCTCTTGGGGATCATCATAGTGTCTAATTTTTTTCTTCATTCAGTTTTCGCTATCTACGTTAAAGTTACGATTAATTCTAAAATTATTTTTTAATTCGAAATCTTTAAATTAAAAGGGAAGGAATCCAAATTCTAGTTAGAATTCTAAGTGATGGGATCTTTAAAGTGTTCATTTTTCTTCATTTGACGCCCAATGTTCATTACTTTACAATTTTTAATTAATTAAATTTATATTATATATATAAAGCTCAAATCTAAAATGTCTGATTGAAAATAAAGAAATCATATTTTATCTTACCATAAATAATCCTCTAAGGTTGGGTCATCATAGTGTCATGCAATCTAAAGTACATTTTTCAGACCTAACACCACTTTAGTAAATAGTTATGTGTGATAACAACATTATAAGTCCTCACCAAGAGAAAATTAAAAATTAACACACAAATAACTAGAAAACAATGATGATTATGATTATGTAATTATATATTTGGCAGTTTGAAACATGCAACTAACTGTACAATCATTAGCATTTTCCCAATTATTATGGCATGGAAGAGACTTTACTTCAAATCAATATTCACTTTACTATGAAATAAACTATTTATTCACTTTATTATGAAATAAACTATGTAAATTACTACAAAATTATGAAATTCAAAAGGAGATAATACAATTCACCAAATGTAAAATGAAAAAAATAATCCATATAAAATTCATATATACTATTATAAATATTTATTTTTCCAACAGTCACTTCTATCGACATTTCACAAAAAATTTTGAATTTTTTGAATTCATAAATAACTTTTGATGAGCACATTTTCAATATAATTTATTCCGTCAGAAATTTCATCAAACATCTAAATGATTAATTAGAGAACCTATTACACAACAATTTCTTCATACATAAAAAATATTAGATATTATATAATTCTGGTGTCAAGATATTTTTTTATTCATGTCAAGGGGTGGGATTGGAGAAGGAAGAAATTATAACTAACCTCATGAAATTAGGCAAATGAACAAGTTTTTCCCAAAAATTCAATTCCAAATGATGTTATTTAAGTAGGCTGAATTCTTAATTATTAAAAATGAAAAAACGTGCAGTAATTAATAAATACAAAGGAAATAAATTGAAGATTCTATGACTAATTATCTTGAGAGAGAATTTAGGGTGTCAAGTTCATTGAA
>JAOTQR010000097.1:1633260-1647747 GCA_025774065.1 Solanum ossicruentum | reverse complement strand
CAAGAAACGGACGATATTGACAGTTTTTATGAGTGTTGGAGCACGAATTTTGAGGTTGTCAGGGCTCCGAGCCTATTCTTTTTGAAAAATTTTACCAACCTGTCATCCCTAACAATCCTGCCAAGAGTCCTAGGTGGCCCGGCGGTGCTGAACGACGCTCGGTAGCATTTTATGGACCAAGAATAAGAAACAAACGATTTTGATAATTTTTTGTGGGTGTTAGCTCAAGAATTCTAAGGTTGCCGAGATTCTAGGTCTATTTTTTCCGAAAAATTATACCAACCCGATGACACGCATTTTGTTGACTTTGTATATTTATGTTTTATATTTTTAATTTATTTACAAAAATTTTAACTATTACACTGATTTATGGCTACATTAATTTAATTAACAACACATGTTGTGCGTTTACTAAGGATTCACACTAATTATTGTTGTTTTATGCTTACTAAGAATGCACCACTAATTAATTAATTTCATTATTTTAATCAAAAGTGCTTTTGTACTAAGAGTGCAACATCATCAGATAAGATCAATTCAGATTTTGTTTGAATAGTTATTTTTTAATCTATCAATAATTTATTTTTACTTGAAACAGAATCATATATTTTAAAAGTTAATATTATAGATATAATTAAATAAAAATTTTAAAAAATTGGTGAAAAGATGATTTTATCTAAACAAGTGATTTTCAACGAAATACAAAAAATTTAAACATTTCGAAGGGTCTTCATGCTTTTAATATAATATATATAAATAGATATAAGTATTTTTTTATAAATATAAATTTTCATGTTTAAATTCACAGTCAAAATTTAATAATTTGACTCTCAAAATTTAAATTTTACTACATAAAATGACGCAGAAGGAATATATAATAGTAGTTGAGTTAACAATAAAATACAAACAACATTTATATAACTGACAATAAAAATCAATTATTGATTCTTTTTTTTGAAAAAATATTCTTATAAACTACCAACTATTTAAAGATAAATTAGTGACAATTCCATGATTAATTTATAATCACTAATTTGGTAATTAGAGTTTTCATTAAACCAACTGATTAAATCTTAATATATACAAAAGTTGCCGTGTGTTTATTTCTCAAACCGCAAAAAGTTTGAAGCACTTTATTCCATAATAAGATAAAGCAAAAATTTTTATGGACGCAAATGAATCTAATTAGCGTACTTGTTTAATTTTTCTTGGTTAATTCACATTAAAATTTCACCTGTAGTTTTGGCTAATCTTTAGAGTTAAAAGTGATAATGACTCCTTATATGATATTATTATTTTATTTTTATCCTTTAGTTTAAACAATATATATGCAGACATCTGCATAATAATTATTCCGTATATATAATAATAATTTATAATAACCACTAGGGTTTCTTTGCAATCAACTTTATTAGTATGTTATAATTATATATTCTAGGTAAGAACATCTTAAAATGTATTTGGACAATTGTCCGCATTATAGATAGGCTTGATTGTGTATTATTATTGTTGAGACAAAAAAGTCTCTGGTTAATGAGATAGGTGAACTCCTTATAAGGCTTTAATGAGATGGTGTACTCCTTATAAGGCTTAGACAATCCTTCTAAACTAACTTTTAGGGTGTGAGTTAGGTCTAAAACTTAATTTATCAATTATTGTTAGAAATTTTCCTACTATCAGATCATTTTTACGTTTTTTTAGTTGGTAAATGTCTTAATTTCAAAGTTATACATTTTAAGAATTTTGATTCACAGACAAAAACTACAAGGATGTATTAAATAATGAAGATAATTCCCAATTTTTTCTTGTTTTTTGCTAGGGATTCCTCGTAGGGGAAAAAAGGGAAGACTTGCTAATAAAATATTTCCCCTATGAAATGCAAGAAAATAGTTATATTACTAATTAAACAAAGTTTAGTTTAGTTGGTTAGTTAATATAAATAAGACAGATAATAAGGTTTCAAATAGAGAAAAAGTAAATAATTGCGTAACCCAAAGTGAAAAGTTGTAACCGTTTTATATTCCCATATTAATGCCCTATTCTATATTAGAGAGAGATTAAAAAAACGTGGGGTTTGGGCAAATTTACCTAACTTTATTATATTTAAAATACATTTACTATTTATAATTATATAATTTTAATATATGTATACTTTAATTTAAACAGTATAATTTTTAAAAATTATATAAATATAAAAAAAATGCTAAGTATATAAGTAAACAAGTCTTATCAATAAGTTGAGAGTAGAAATAGTGACAAGAAGAATCAAATCGATGAACTATAATATATAAGTCATGATAAATTAATACATTTCATATTATATTCAATCTAGTTATATCATATAAAAATCTGCTTAAATATTTAAATTTGAGCTATAACCTTTTTGTGGGTTTTTGAGAAGTGGCCCATTAAGGAAAAGCGGTATTCAGCCCGGTACCCTTTCTTTATCTTATTTTATTCCTTAACAAAATGGTTGAGAAAATGATAAAACTAAATTAAAAAAAAAAAACTTAGAAAGTTTTTTACACTTCTATAAATAGAGGTACTCTATATGCACTCTATGATCCGTTTATTTCTTGTGTTTAAATTTAAAGAGGAAGGAAAAAAGTTTTGGATTTTTCTTTTTTCTTTTTTGTTATCATATATGTAGTGTGAAAATTTTTGTTTGCTTTTACTTTTAATTTTTTTTTATCTAAAATATAATCGACATTTATATATTTTCATAAATTTAGTCATTTAAATTTTTTAACTTTAAATTTACGATATTCAAGTTGAAATGATTCGATTTTTTATGTTGGTCTGATCATGCTATTAAATTTTTACGAGCTGTGATATAGTAGTAAACATATTATTATCCCAAATGATAAAGAATCAACATTTGAAGTACCTAAATTTTTTGTCTACGTGAGATCTTAGGAATGAGTAACTTTTATTCGTTAGACAAGGACTCTTCCGCTTGGCACCATTGGATAACCAAGGTCGATTTTCATTCCTATTCGACACTTTATCCAATGATATACCATTTTAAATCAGAAAATTACGATATCTTTTACTTGTTCCTAAATTTGTTATTTCAAGCATATCATACTTTTTGAAAATTGATACACGTAATTTCATCATTTTAATTTTATAATTATTTTGTAGTACTTTTAAAATTTGATACACATCATATATAATTGAATATTATTACCTATCTAATTATACTTCTTTTATTTTTTGTTTGTTTCTTTTGTTTAGCATTTAGTGCTTACTCGTTTGACATTTTGCCCAAATATTGGCAACAAACTTAAAGCCACAAACATATCTAAGTGGAATATATATATATTGAAAAACTTGTGAGTTTTTGTTGTTGGCAAAAAAAGGTGCCAAACCTGCAAATCTTATCTTCTTGTCTTAGTTATATTTGATGTAAAAATGGTGTCCACAAGAATATTTTAATCAACTATACTCTTCTTTCTTTGTCATCTTCTATTTTGGGAGAAAAATATTATTATTCTTAGCACAAAGAATTGGAGTAAATCAGGAAAGTATTTCTTTCGTTTATTTTTATGATTTAAAGATTAGATTTTATTGAACAATCTTAGAAAAGAACATCACATTGCTATCTGAAATTCTACACATGAAAAAGTTCATTAATAACTATGAAATAATAATCTCATAATTTTTTTTTTTATAAAAGTTGAAACTACATCTGTGAGTCCCTGTGATTTTGAAATGGGAATGAATAAAAAGAAGATACTAGTGTCATTGTCAAATATTACATTATAAAAAGAAAAGAAGAAGCCAGATGTATTGGTTCCTAGCTGGGAGACACTTAGTTATACTACTTATGACTATCATGAAGAAATGAGCCAAGGGGATCATTAGGGTTCAACACCCCAACTCCACACATTTACTATAGGGACGAGTTAGGTTTTACGCCTAACTCACACATCAAAAACTAGCTCAAGGTAAGGAGGATTGCCTAAGCCTTATAAGGAGTCCATTCATCTCATTAATCACTAATATGAGATTTTTTTGTCTCAAATTATTTTCTGGGGCCTAATCTAGTTATAACACAGGAATTGTTATAGATATATTTTTCTACCATATTATTGATGTCCCCTCCTCCAACTCCACTCAGGCCCTCAAATCCATCCACAGCTAATCTTAAGAGTTTGTTAGTTCAATTTCTCTACTGTTTTCCACTCTCTTCCTACACCCTGGCTTGTACCTATCACACTATTTCTAGTGGATATATGTCACCATCAACCTCATTATTCCCACTTTTATTTATTTATTTATTTATTTATTTATTTCATTTTTCAATTTTTATTTTTGAAATATTACATCTTTTAATTTATTATATTCCCTTGATGTTAAATTAATAATAGGTCGAAAATGGAGCTAGTACTAATTTTTAGTTCTTCTGATTTATAACATTTGCGTTTTTTGGCTTCTAATTCGTGAGTTGGAGTTTAATTTATATGCATTATTAGAATTAAAAAAAAGGCTACTTGAATAGACTTCTATCATTTTTATTAAATCCCTCTATATTTTAAAATAATTATATAATCCCTCTACTATGGTACTTAGAGACGATTGACAAATGAGTCGACGCATATTTTAAAACTAAACACATGTATCTTTGTTACTATATACATATATTTGTGCATAGATACGCTAGATATTTTGATATCAAATACAATGATCAAATTGAAATTGGGAACATCCTATGATATTGTTATTGAATGCAACAATATTACTGCATTGCCTCAAAGGCTCCCGCCCATCGCGGGGTAAAGGTGAGTCGGATGTACGCAGCCTGACCTCTATGTTTAAAACATAGATCGACTATTTCCAGATGACTCATGATAAGCGTCGAAAGTTGCACTGACTAACTGCTACTTCACGATTGAAAGAAGCGCAGACAGTTTAAAGAGTCATTTTGCTTTATTCCATCATACCCCAAAGCCAAAAAATAGTAAATTTTTGGCTCCATCCGGCTATGGAAATGGATATTGTTATTGAATGCGATGGATGAAATTGATTTTGGATACACAGACACATGAAATTGTGAAGTATAGATAGAGGAGAGAAAGGTGAGTAAAAGAGTCAATATGCTATATATACATAGAATCTCATTTGTATAATATGTATTCGAAACAAATCACACCTTGACATACACGTTTCTAATTCGTTCTACGATTTATAGGATATTTAATTTAATTTGGACTAAACATTCAATTGGGCCACTTATTTGATCCATGAGGGTCTGTGTATTTTGTGCCTTTAGGTGGATTGGACCTTTTTGGCCCACAAACTAACAAGTTTTCATATGATTTTGTCGATGAGAAGGTTCAAGTAACACATATTTGAGGATAAAATGAGAGAGTGTCTTTTAATATAGTTTTGTTATGTTTTGTTGCGTACATACGACCCCCTCTTACTCCGTAATGGGCGGGAGCCTTTGAGGCAATGGGATAATATTGTTGTTGTTGTTATTGTTATGTCTTGCATCGATCACTAGATATATCGATTTGTAGATGTGGAACTATGATTTGGAAAGAGAGTGTCTTTTTTTTCTTTTTTGCATGATATTTTTATGAGAAAAATTTATACTGAGTTACATGGTTAATGGAATTTTGATCTCAATTTATTTAGGGCTGGGGTGTAATTATTATTGCCGGTAATGTGAAATGCATGTTTTCACAAGTAGTTGTATCTAGTTTGGTCGCTTTAAAACTGTGCAAAAACATTAAGTGATTTCTTCTTACCTTTTCAAGTCTCGATGAATAAAATTATCATATCTATGATGTGAAAAGATTGAAAATTCTCATTAAATTTAATCGATATAGATGTAAATCAACCTAATTATTGCGATTACACATTTAAGAAAACTAAATACCTTCTTAGAATCCATCCACACACAATCAGTCTCCAATAAAAGAGAACATAAAAGATTACTTTTGTAATGATTTTTCTCTTAAAAAATCCCAAGTTTTTCTAAAATAATAAATAATGATGTTGACTTCAGTATAATGGAATATCAGTTGAATGATTTACTTGATATTGATGTCACTAAGATTTTTCTTCACAAAAAACTTAAAATAAAATGGAATATTAGTTAAATGATTGTGCCAAATTTACTTAGACATTGATGTCACTAATTTAAAAAAATCTTTAGATAGTGGAAGAAACGCGAGGAAAAACCATATTCATTATTTTTAGTGGCATTATTTATATGGAGAGATTGAAGTATATGTTAATTTGGATTAAAATTTCTAGAACAAACATGATTAGAGATGATTAAGACTTATAATTGTAGTGTTTTATATTGTTTGAGTGGTAGATGTCATGATATTGGAATGTTAATTAGCTGGTCACAACCCACACCTATGAGTAAACTCCTTCTGGACTCAATAATTAGAGTTATTTCTTTTTCGTTTTTTTAGCTTTAGTCGATCGAGTAGCTTATTGAAATGTTGGAGAAAGTTCATGGACTTGAAGATAGTGGAGTGAGAGTTGCATTAAAGTACATGATAATACAATAACAAGATTTCTTCATCCTTAATTAATTAAAATTTTTTACTTTGTTTGAAACTATACGAAAACTTCTACTCGAGAGTTTTCCCTGTTAATGACAACATGACCATCTCGCAAATTTCTCCATCATCGTCGATAATTAGTATCATATTGAACAATAAAAAGAGATAGGGTCAAAACTCGTTTACATTATATTCAATAATTTATTGTTTATACACAAAGTTGTGTATTTATATACCGTATATGAACATAGTAATTATAATAACTCATCTTAAGATAAAAAGTTCCAAATTGGCAAAATATAGAAGAGATGTTGCGTATATAAGTAAATAGGTTTTACCTACTAATGATGTTCCTATGTCAGCCTCGTCGATATGGGTCAGAGTTCAACTGAGTTTAGGCAAATCTTAGCGAGGAAGGACAAATTTTAGTATTGAGTCTAGGTGAATCCCATATAGTGGGGCAAACCTCAGCAATGACGCTGAGTCCATAGAGGAGGTGCATGTAACAATCCATCTTAAGATGAGAAGTCCCACATCGACAAAAATACAAGAGAGATGTTGGGTATATAAGTAAACAAGTGTTACCTACTAGTAATACATTTTAAAGTTACTTTTGGTAGTTCAAACACGGATATTGTAACATTGATCAATAGTTCATATTTGGTAGGAGGTATTAGAAAAATTAATACTAATATTACTTTTGGTATTATGTAATCTTTCGCTTAGTTGTATTTTTGATCTATGTATAATTAATACATGTACAATTAGAATAATACACTTCATTTAATATAATTTTTATACATAATAAATCATGATATTAATTATCAACACGAGTAATATTCCATTCAACACTATTCCAATGTAATACACTCTATTCATTTATACAAAATAACAAACCTAACAGTAGATGAAAAATAATGCTAGCACTAATAGTTTCAATATCACTAATATATCATATTTACTATTATTCTTATACACCCTAATTGTATTAGGATAAAGATATTTTGATCTTATACAACTCAAAAATTGTATTATCGTATTGATTCCTTAGACCTCCATGCTTTTTAGTAAACCTTATCACAACAACAATAATATTACCCCCATACCTCAAAGATTCCCGTCCATTATGAAGTAAGAGAGAGTCGGATGTACGCAGTCTGACTAGTATTACCTTACCAACAAATAGATATTATTTCCCATTACCATGTATGATGTAACACTTTTCTTTTTTCTTTTTCTTTTTTCTTTTTCATAAAAGCTATACAATAGTGGAAAATAAAAGCATAGCATTTTGAGTGTAAAAAGGGAATTCTTTCTAGGACCATCCTTAATATAATGATTGTTCTCTCTAGGAGCCAAGGAATTAATTGTTGCTTTATTAACTAATATTCTTAAACAACTATATAAATCACATGTTAAGGTCAACTCAGTCATTATAGAAAGAATAATTATTAACACAAAGAATAATAGGAAAAAAATATGTATCTATCAAACAATTACTTGTAGCAATTTGTTTGGTTTCCCAAACTCTAAAAGTAAATTAATTATACCTAAAGTATATGTGCTCCTTCCATTTTATTAATTTTTGTCGAATTATTATTGACATATTTAAAAAATAAATAAATCATTCACGCTTTTAAAAAAATATAATCGTATTCTTTATCATGTCGTCACCATTCAAAAGATAGCGACTATAGACAATCAAATTTAAGGGGTAGCTAAGATAAAAATAACTCAATTATATATATTAAATAAGTAAAAACCTAATTTAGAGGGATCCCGAGGTGTTATGTCATTATTACTAGCTTATCCTATGTACTTGTAAGATCGACATAAGCTGTGATAGATATAGTTGAGATTCCTCATCCTTAATTAGAGATTTTCTATTCGAGTATCTAAGTGAAAATAATCTTGATGAAAATATTGTCGTACAAATGAATTTTGCAATATACAAATTTCAGATTTAATTGAGATTCAATACGAATGTTAGTGCCCGATGAGAAACCAAAAAAGCTCAATGTTAAGGCTTATATATTGTGGCATATGTGGTGTAAATTTATATCCTTATTCTCAAAAGAAAATGAGTTAAGCATTTTTTTTTCTTTTTCTCTAAAGACAACTAGAAGACGAAATGACAAAAAGTAAGATTCTCAAGTTTCATAGATTTGAAATTATCATTAGTTCAACTTATTTTATTTTTGAGAGTAAAACTTTTTTTTTTCTTATAAGAAACTAAAGTTGCATATATAGTTTAATTTAAATGAATCTAGAAAGCACCAATGAATTAAAAAAATACTTATTATAATACAAATTAGGAAACAATCTCTCTACTTCTATGAACTAGCAGTAAGGTCTGTGTATAATATGCTTTCTCCAGACTTCACTTTGCGGGATATCGCTTGGTACGTTGTTGTACTTATTATAATACAAAGAGAGGCTTTTGGATAGAACTAAGAATTGTATGTAGGCTTCTATATTTGTGAGTTCAATATTTAAATCTTTGAATCCGTTACACTTTTAAAATTGTCAATTTATAGTGTAATATTTGAAATTTCTTTAGTGATATTCACATAGATTATATTTATATTCTTCGTCGATAGTAATGGTATAATTGAACTTATTATTGACGAAACTAAAGATATTTGAAAAAAATTCATCTGAATTTTTTTATCCATAAGTTTTGTTATATATAGCATTTATATATAATGATCTATAAACTTATATAATTATGCATGTACCACATTTCACACATAATTATTTTTGTATATTTTAAATCTTCTTAGTGAAAATGTTAAGAGACAATTAATATTACTTCTATATTCTATCCTCATATTTTACTTATCGCCCAACTTAAAATTACAATTTAATTCAAATGTTTTATATCTTCTTTTATCATTATAATAATATAAAGCACTCAGAGAATTGATAGGTATGTCACATCAAACTAATTAATTAAGCTAGCAATTTAGATAAAATATTCTTAAACCTAAGATCTGTATTATAAGCTAAGGACAACAGGTACACAAACATCAAAAGATAAATGTCTTTTTTTTTAAGCACTTTCAACAAAGGAATAATTAGGTAAACATAAGAAGAAAATGTCAAAAATGATCCCTTATGTTTGAGGTTAGGTTCAAAATACTCTCAAGTGTACAATTAATATTTTTGATCTTTTAAATTTATCAAAAATTAATATCTTTAATCTCCATCAAATATTTAACAATTATGTTCATTAAAGCAAAACTAATTCGAAAAAAATTAGCCATATAGAAACACTAAATGTTTTTTTATCAAATCCTAATACCTATATACAACAATAAAAAGTGTATTTAACTCTAGAATATACAAAAAAAAAATTATATAACCTTAAATAAATTGCACCAGGCTCTAGAAATATATAAGAAATAACAAATCAAAAACAACCAAAAGTATACTCTAAACGTGAATTTCCACTAATTTCTTTTTTTTTTCATAGTTTGGTAAATCTAAAGATAAAGTTCTAAAGTATTTGATGTATACTAACTAAAAGTGTTAATTTTTGATAAATTTAAAAGATCAAAACTATTGAATGCTTAAAGGAATTCTTTTAAACCTACTCTCAAATATAAGGGATCATTTTTTGTCATTTTCTCTTTAGATAAGCATTAACCAGAAAGAAAAAAGATTTTTTTTTATTTTTTCAAGAAAAACTTCAAGTTCATGACCATTATTTACTCTATTTTTATTCACTTACAAAATTCAGTTTAAATTATAAAAAAATTTTAAAAAGAGAAACAAAAAAAAGTTCTAGCTAGGAACTTTTTTACCAACATATTTCCGACGAATTACACTAAAACACGATAGAAAATAAGTGTTTCTAATATATAAATTTTAAAGATATTACAAACTATATTTAAGATCATAAATTTAACACGAATAACTTAATAAGATCTCAATAAAATCTTTGTTAGAACTCTAAATTTTTCATGGTCAGATAAATTATGTTAAAACTCAATTAGAAATACACATATTTTAACTTTTATATATATTTCAAAAAGGCATCATGACAATTTAAATTTATAAATTTCTACTTTTTTTTAAAAAAAATTCTTGATCTAGTTAAACATCATCGTATAATATGAAATCGAGGAAGCAACACATATACAATCCTAGATTTCCTTTGGGAAAAATAACAAATCCAAAACTTCTAATACATCAACATATATATTTTAAAATAATAAAAACACAAACCCCAAAAAACAAAAGAAAAAAAAAGTCTCTTAACTAAACTTCCACTTCATTTCATATCTTACCATAGTTTTTTTTTTCTTCACATCAATATTGCATAACGCATACTATCACTAACCATAAGATGATTCATTTCAGAAATTTGTGAAAATTCTCCAGAAACCCAAACTCCATCAGTTCCATTCATTCGAGGATGATTTAAGCATGAAAGTAAAGCAAGCGGTGCGCGAAAAACACCACAAATAATTGAAAACCCGGTCCAATTATGTTGCCTTGTTGATCTATTTTCACCTCTACAAATATTGGTCATATTTTCATCAGCTACTCTTGGACTTTTTCCCATATTTTGAAAATTTTGCTTCATTCTTACTAATAACCTCCACATGATTATATATAAAGGGGTGAAGAGGGTTTTGATGGAGGTTTTTTTTTTAATTTGAAGAATTGTTATAGAAGTATTGAGACAACTTGATAGAATAGTTTCTTTTTTTGGTGGTGGAATTGCTAGTGCTTGTAGTTATCATGAAAAGTTTTTATGGGTGCTTTGCTTTTGAGGATTTCACTTTGTGATTTTTTCTTTATTGCAAGTGTATAATACGTAGATTTAGCAGTTCAGATACGAATTCTAGATGTAATAGTTTTTAAAGATTTTTACTTTGTGACTTTAATTTTTTGTGTTGATGGTGCATTCAATTGAGTTAGAAATTCAAGTATTATTGCGTTTCTTCGAACTTAGTAGTTTTTAATTCTAAAAGTTTATTTATATAATTAAAAAATTATTAATTCTGAACAAATCTTGTATTTAGGCTCCAATATTTACTACTTGAAGTTATTATCCTTTAATTCAGAATCAATAAAATAAAAATTATACTTACACCTCTATAAGTATTATCAATTCTGTATGATAAAACATAGAAATAATGATTTATTATAATAAATTAAATTGTAGTAATAATATATAAATTATTTAGCCTAGAACCTAAAAAGTCCTTTCTTTTTGCTGGTGGGGTCTTATTGATAAGCCAACTTGCCGACAAAGCTGCCTACTTACTATTTGTTTTTGTTAGAGAAAGATTAATGCATGATTAGTAATATTAATTTTTTTTTTGGAGAGAGAGATTTTGGTAAAATAGAAAGAGAAAAAGGAAAACATTAATTAAGTACATAATTCAACAAAGTATAAATTGTTTAGTTAATACAATTGATCTTAGTTTTTCAAATTTAGATAATCCAAAATTAACATTATATGTAACAAAAAACATTTGAAATACTAAACAAACTAATAACACCCACTGCTGAAATCGTCTGTTTCGCTTTCCTTTTACCCATAAAATCCTACTAGGCAACGGGCCACTTGGGCCTCCTGCCGAGCTCGTTGCGGACCTACTCGTATGATTTTGCATGGGGGTGTTAGCACATGGATTCTGGCGCTGCCAAGGAAGCCAAATTTTGCCAGTTTTCCATGGGTGTTAGCCCATGTATTTTGGCATTGCATGGAGGTCCGTTCCCGAAAAATCATACGAGTGGGTCGACAACGAGTCCGACAAGCGGCCCAGGTGGCCTTATAGCATTGGCGGGGGCCTGGTAAGATTTTATGGGCCAAGGAAGCCGAAACAGGCAATTTCGGTAGTTTTCCGTCGGTGTTAGCCCACGGATTCTAGCACTGCATGGGGATCCGACATAAGATTTTCGAAAAATCATACGAGTGGGTTGGCAATGAACCCGACAAGTAGCCAGGTGGCTCGGCGGCGTTGGCGGGGGCCTGGTAGGATTTTATGCTCTAAGGAAGCCGAAACTTGCGATTTCGGCAGTTTTCTGTGGGTGTCAACCTACAAATTTTGGCGCTTCATGGGAGTCTGTCACTAGATTCTTGAAAAATCATACGAGTGGGTCGGCAACAAGCCCTTCAAGAAGCCTAGGTGGCCCGACGGTGTTGGTGGGGGACTGGTAGAATTTTATGGGCCAAGGATGCCGAAACAGGCAATTTCAATAGTTTTTTGTGGTTGTTAGCCCACGAATTCTGGCGCTGCATGGGGGTCCGGCGCAATATTGCCGAAGAATCATAAGAGTGGGTTGGCAACGAGCCCGACAACCGACCTAGGTGGCCTGGCAGCGTTGGCGGGGGCCTAGTAGGATTTTATGGGCAAAGGAAGCCGAAATAGGTAATTTCGTCGGTTTTTCGTGGCTGTTAGCCCATGGATTCTCGTGCTTCATGGGGTTCCGGTGCAATATTTCTGAAAAATCATACCAGTGGATTGATAACGAGCTCGCCAAGGGGCCCAGGTGGCCCGACGGCATTGCCCGGGGCATGGTAAGATTTTATTGGCCAAGGAAGCTGAAACAGGCGATTTCGGCAGTTTTCCGCGGGTATTAGACATGGGTTCTGGCGCTGCATAGGGGCCAACGCAAGATTCCTAAAAAATCATACGATTGGGTTGGCACCGAGCCCGGCAAATGGTCCAAGTGGCCCGGCGGCATTGGCGAGGGCATGGTAGAATTTTATGGGCCAAGGAAGCCGAAACAGGCGATTTCGGCAGTTTTTTGCGGGTAATAGACACGAATTCTGGCACTGCATGGGGATTCGGTGCAAGATTCCCAAAAATCATGCGTCTGGGTCGGCAATGAGCTTGGCAAGTGGCCCAAGTGGCCTAGCGGTGTTAGCAAGGGCCTGGTAGGATTTTATGAGCCAAAGAAGTCAAAACAGACGATTTCAACAGTTTTTCGTGGTTGTCAGCCCACGGAAGCTAGCGCTGCATGGAGTCTGACACAAAATTCCCAAAACATCGTATGAGTGGGTCGATAATGAGCCTGACAAGTAGCCCAAGTGGCCTGACGGCATTGACGGGGGCCTGGTAGGATTTTATGGGCCAAAGAAGCCGCAACAAGTGATTTTGGCAGTTTTCTGTAGATGTTAGCGCACAGATTCTGGCACTGCATGGGGTCATGCGTAAGATTCTCGAAAAATCATACGAGTGGGTCGGTAAATAGCCAGGCAAGCGGCCTAGGTGGCCTGGCGGCGTTGGCCGGTGGCTGGTAGGATTTTATGGGCCAAGGAAGGCGAAATAGACGGTTTCGACAGTTTTCTGTGGGTGTTAGCCCATGGATTCTGGCGCTGTATGAGGGTCTCGTAAGATTTCCAAAAAATCATGAGAGTGGGTCGGCAACGAGCCCGGTAAGCGGCCCAATTAGCCGTACAGAGTTGGCGGGGGCCTGGTAGGATTTTATGGGTCAAGTAAGCCGAAATAGAAGATTTCAGCAGTTTTTCGTCGGTGTTAGCCTACAAATCATGATGCTACATGGGGGTGCGACACAAGATTCCAGAAAAACCATACGAGTGGGTCGGCAATGAGCCCAACAAGTCACCAAGGTGGTCCGGCGGCGTTAGCGGGGCCTGGCAGGATTTTGTGGACCAAAGAAGCCGAAACAGATGATTTTGGAAGTTTTCTGTGGGTGTTAGACAACAGATTCTAGCGCTGCATGGGGGTCCGACACAACATTTTGAAAAATCATATGTGTGGGCGGGAATGAGCTCGACAAGCGGCCTAGGTGGCACGACGGCGTTGGCAGGGGGCTTGGTAGGATTTTATGGCCCAAGGTAGGCGAAACAGGCGATTTCGGCCATTTTCCGTGGGTATTAGCCCACGGATTCTAGCGCTGCCTGGGGTTCCGGGCAAAGATTCCTGAAATATCACACGGGTGGGTCGGGCACGAGCCTGGCAAGTGGTCCGGGTGG
>JAOTQR010000097.1:1598626-1625840 GCA_025774065.1 Solanum ossicruentum | reverse complement strand
GCGCTGCCTGGGGTTCCGGGCAAAGATTCTCGAAAAACCATACGGGTGGGTCGGCGACTCGCCCGGCAAGCGGCCCACGTGGTCGGCGGGTGTTGGCTTGGCCCTGGTAGGATTTTATGGCACAAGGAAGGCGAAACAGTCGATTTCGGCCATTTTTCGTGGGTGTTGGCCCACGGATTTTGGCGCTGCCTGGGGTTCCGGGCAAAGATTCTCGAAAAACCATACGGGTGGATCGGCGACTCGCCCGACAACCGGGCCAGGTGGTCGACGGGCGTTGGCTTGGCCCAGGTAGGATTTTATGGCCCAAGGTAGGCGAAACAGGCGATTTCGGCCATTTTCCGTGGGTGTTAGCCTACGGATTCTGGCGCTGCCTGCGGTTCCGGGCAAAGAATCTTGAAAAACCATATGGATGGGTCGGCGACTCGCCCGGCAAGCGGCCCAGGTGGTCGGCGGGCGTTGGGTTTGCCCTGGTGGGTTTTTTGGCCCATGGAAGGCGAAACAGGCGATTTCGGCCATTTTCCGTGGGTGTTATCCCACGGATTTTGGCGCTGCCTGGGGTTCCGGGCAAAGATTCTCGAAAAATCGTACGGGTGGGTCGGCGACTCGCCCGGCTAGCGGCCCAGGTGGTCGACGGGCGTTGGCTTGGCCCAGGTAGGATTTTATAGCCCAAGGAAGGCGAAACAGGCGATTTCGGCCATTTTCCGTGGGTGCTAGTCCACGGATTTTGGCGTTGCCTGGGGTTCCGGGTAAAGATTCTCGAAAAACCATACGGGTGGGTAGGCGACTCGCCCGGCAAGCGGCCCAGGTGTTCGGCGAGTGTTGGCTTGGCCCTGGTAGGATTTTATGGCCCAAGGAAGGCGAAACAGGCGATTTCGGCCATTTTCAGTGGGTGTTAGCCCACGGATTATGGCGCTGCCTGGAGTTTCGGGCAAAGATTCTCGAAAAACCATACGGGTGGGTCGGCGACTCGCCTGGCAAGCGGCCTAGGTTGTCGGCGGGCATTGGCTTGGCCCAGTTAGGATTTTATGATCCAAGGAAGGTGAAACAGGCGATTTCGGCCATTTTTCGTAGGTGTTAACCCACGAATTCTGGCGCTGCCTGGGGTTCTGGGCAAAGATTCTTGAAAAATCATACAGGTGGGTGGGGAACAAGCTCGATAATAAAAATCCTACCAGGCCTCCGCCAAGCCACCTGGGCCTCTTTCCAGACTCGTTACGGACCCACTCATATGATTTTTCAAGAATGTTGCACCACAGCCGCATGCTGCGCCAAGATTCATGGGCTAACACCCATAGAAAATTGTTGAAATCACTTGTTTCTTGTTCCTTGGCCTATAAAATCCTTTCAGGCCTCCGCTAATGTTGCAAAGCGACCAAGGACTCTTATTGGGCTCGTTATAGACCCACTCGTATGATTTTTCAAGAATTTTATGTCGGAGCCCCATGCAGTGCTAGGATTCGTGGGCTAACATCCACATAAAACTACTGAAATCGCTTGTTTCCTTATCCTTGGCTGATAAAATCCTAACAGGCCTCCGCCAACACCACCGGGCCACCTGGGCCTTTTGCCGGACTCATTGCGGACCCACTCATATTATTTATCAGGAATGTTATGTCATAGCCCATGCAGCGCCAGGATCCGTGGGCTAATACCCACAAAAAACTGTCAAAATTACTTGTTTCCTGTTCCTTGGCCGATTAAATCCTACTAAGCCTCCGCCAACGCTGCCAAGCAACCTGGGCCTCTTACTGGACTCATTGCGAACACACTTGTATGATTTTTCAGGAATGTTGTACCGGAGCCACATGTAACACCAGGATCCGTGGGCTAACACCCATAGAAAACTGCCGAAATCGCCAGTTTCTTAATCCTTGGCCCATAAAATCCAACTAGGCCTCTTGTCAACGTCGCTGGGCCACCAAGGCCTCTTTCTGGGCTCATCGGGAACTCACTTGTATGATTTTTCGAGAATGTTGTGCCAGAGCCCCACGCAGTGCCAGGACCCATGGGCTAACACACACAGAAAATTATTGAAATCACTTATTTCCTGTCCCTTGGCCCATAAAATCCTACCAGGCCTCCGCCAATGCCGTCGGGCCACCTAGGCCGCTTGTTGGGCTTGTTGCAAACCCAATCGTATGATTTTTTGGGAATATTGCACTGGAGCCTCATGTAGCGCCAAGACCTGTGGGCAACCATCCACAGAAAACTGCTGAAATCGCTTGTTTCCTATTCCTTGGCCCATAAAATCCTACTAGGTCTCTGCCAATGCCACCAGGCCACCTGGCCTCTTGCCAAGTATGTTGCGGACCACTCATATAATTGTTTGGGAATGATGCGGCAGAGCCCCATGCAATACCCTGATCCGTGTGTTAACACCCATAGAAAACTACCGAAATCACTTGTTTCCTATTTCTTGGCCTATAAAATCCTACCAAGCCTCCGCCAACGTCATTATGTACCCACTCATTTGATTTTTCGAAAATATGTCGTCGGAGCCCTATGCAGCGCCAGGATCCGTGAGCTAACACTCACACAAAACTGCTGAAATCACATGTTTCCTATTTCTTGGCCTATAAAATCCTACCAGGCCTTCGCCAATGCCACCAGACCACCTAAGACTCTTGTCGGGCTCATTGCAAACCCATCATATGATCTTTTGGGAACGTTGCGCCAAAGCCCCATGCAGCACCAGGATTCGTGGGCTAACACCCACAAAAAACTGCCGAAATCACCTATTTCCTATTCTTTGGCACATAAACTCTTACCAGCCGTCCGCTAACACCGTCATGCCACCTGGCCTCCGGACTCATTCCGTACCCACTCATTGATTTTTCTAGAATTTAGTATCGGAGACCCATGCAGTGCTGATCCCTGGCCCATAAAATCCTACCAGGCATCCGTCAACGCTGCTGGGCCACCTGGGCCTCTTGTCGGGCGTATTGCAGACCCATTCGTATGATTTTTCAGGAATATTATGCCGGAGCCAAATGCAACGCCAGGATCCGTGGGCTAACACCCACAGAAAACTACCGAAATCGCTTGTTTTCTGTCCCATGGCCCATAAAATCCTACCACGCCTCCGCTAATACCACCGGGCCACCTGAGCCTCTTGTCCGGATCGTTGCAGACCAACTCATATGATTTATCAAGAATGTTGCATCGGAGCCCCACGTAGCCCCAGGATCTGTGGGCGAACACCGATAGAAAACTGTCGAAATCATTTGTTTCCTGTTCCTTGGCCCATAAAATCCTACCACGCCTCCGCCAATGCTGCCAAGACACCTGGGCCTATTGTCGAGATTATTGCGGACCCATTCATATGATTTTTTGGAAATGTTACACCGGAACCCCATGCAGCGCTAGGATCCATTACAGAAAACTATCGAAATTGCATGTTTCCTATTTCTTGACCTATAATATCCTATCAGGCCTCTGTCAATGTCGTCGGACCACCTAGGCCTCTTGCTGGGCTTGCCAAGAGTCCTAATAGGCCTGGCGGCGCTGGATGATGCCTGGTAGTATTTTATGGACCAAGGAACAGGAAATAGACAATTTTAACTATCTTTTGTGGGTGTTAACATACGTATTTAGGGGCTGCCAGGCCTCCCAGCCTATTTTTCTTGAAATATTATACGAGCATGTCCATAACAAGCCCGTCAAGAGTTCCAATAGGCCCGATGGCACTAGACGATGTCGGTAGCATTTTATGTGCTCTAAAATAGGAAACAGACGATGTGTGTAGTTTTTCATGGGTGTTAGCCCATGGATTCTAGGGCTACCAGGGCTCTAGACCCATCTTTCTCAAAATATTATATGATCCCGTCCGTAACAAGCCCACTAAGATTTCCAGGAGTCCCGATGGCACTGCATAGTGCCCGGTAGCATTTTATGGGTTTTGGAACAGGAAGCAAGAGATTTCGACAGTTTTTCTTGGGTTTTAGCCCATGAGTTCTGTGATTGTCGGGGCTTTGGACCCATTTTTCTCGAAAATTAAAACAGAGTGCCAGTAACGAGCCCGCCTAGAGTCCCAATACGCCCGGCTGCACCAGAGGACGCTCGATAGCATTTTATGGGCTCCGATTAGGAAACAGGCGATTTCAAACCTATTTTCTCAGAAAATTCAATATGTCTTTGAATCAGATGGACTCGTATAATTTTTTAAAAAAAATAGGCTGAAAGCCCAGAGTTCGTGGGTTAACAACCACGAAAAACTGTTGACTCTCTCTTTCCGTCGATGAAGAAGTCTCATTCGTTTGGCCGGCCATAAATCAGCATTTCAATCCTTTTCTCCATGGGCATAGAATTCTTTTTACTTACGAGTAACAGGCTCTGAAAGAGGTTCATCAACTACAGAGGCGCAATCATTTGTTTCCTGTTTCGCAGCTCATAAAATGCTACTGGGTGTCGTTCGGCGCCACCAGGCCTACTGGGACTCTTGACGGACTCCTTACAGCTTGGTATGTGGAATTTTTCAAGAAAAAGGCCTGAAGCCGGCACTTCCAGAATCTGTGGGCTAACACCCAAAAAAAATAGTTAAAATCGCCTGATTTCTGTTGTTGAGCCCATGAACTTCACTTGCAGGATTAGAAACATGGACTAAATGTCTGTCCAAACCATGGAACTTACACCAAAGAGCCCTAACAAATGATGATTCAGATGAGATTCGGTATATTTTAACCAGGAAACGCTAGGTTTCCATTTCGGTATATCATAAAAATTTCATGTGGAGTTTTAAAGCTCCTTACAAAACTATAATTTCAATTCAAAAAGTAGAACTCAAAATTTTTAAATTTCGATTAAAGAAATCTTTATTAGGGGTGTACATGAACCGGGTTGGTTCGGATTTTTTAAATATCAAACCAAATCATTTGTGTTGGGTTTTTAATATATAAACCAAACCAATAAAAGTTAGGTTTTTCAATATCAGGTTTTTTCAGGTTTCTCGGGTTTTCAGGTTTTACGGGTTTGTTTTTTCTAATTTCTTGAATTTTTGGCCACTTTTCAAATTTCTCGTGCTTTTGAGTTTTGTTTTGTTTTTTTTGAATATTTTGATAAAGTATTTATAAAAATATATAATTAATTTATGATTCAAATATTTCTTTAGTCCTACCAAAATACAAAAATCTAGGATTTGTTTTAAGAAAAACACAAAATATGATATTAGTGAAGACACAAAAATATTTAACAAAATATAATAATAAGATCGCATTAATAAATATTGCAAAATAAGTCACAATGAAGATGCTCCTAATTCTAAATTACTAAATCGTGCTAAAAGAAGTCATAATAAAAACATCATAACTTTAAAGTGCTAAATCATGTTAAAATAAGTGTAATAACTATTTATTAATTATATGAATAAACATTAAAAAAAATTAAAACTAGGTTATGTATTTTTTATCTAAACCAACATAAAACTAACGAATAAATATTCATTGTTAATATTACCGCTCTTAGTGTTGGATTAGTTTTTTCTTCTTTTTTTTTTTGTGTTAGTAGTATTGATTTAATTTATTGTGCTTTAGAGTTACTAATATGAAAAACTTACCTAAATATACCATATTTAAAAATTATTTATTATTTATAGCCATATAAATTTATCTTAATACATGTATAATTCACTTTAAATATATAATTTAGATTTTTTATCAAATAAGTTTAATACATTTTAAAACACTTTCAATACATCCATATTGCATGCAAATTCATTTTTATACATAGTATAATACATCTATATATAATAGTATAATACATCTATATATATTATACATGCATGCATAATTTGTTTTAGCATATATTACTTTTTTTTACCCAAATAAATATAATAAATATATAATTTACTTTTAATGCATAGTATAATAAATATAATAAATATTTTCTAAATTTAGTATTTCTAGATAATAAATAAAAACACATTTAAAAATAGTAAATATTTGATTAAAAAAACTCAAAAACGTAATTATCCCTACTAATATTTATGGATTATAGCTTTTATTAGACCATCTAAAATTCTAAGTAAAATTTAAAATAATATATTAAAAGGGTAAATTATATATATATCGAATTGGTTTAGTCTCGGATTGATTTTTTAAAGATAAAATCAAACCAAATCAAATATAGTCAAACTTCTCTTTTCAATATCAAACCAAGTTAAACTAAACCATTAATCGATTTTTTTCTCTCGAATTGACTCGATTTATAATTTAATTCAATTTTCGATTTAATTTTGTTCACCCTTAATCTTTATCATTTCCTTGCCTTTTGGATAAAGTGTGTAAATATTTCTCTATATCACAGAAGAACACTTGCTAACCATTAGGGAAGTCCTTTACAATATTTTGTAATTTTTTAGTGAAATTCTTTTTAATAAGTTATACGATAATTAGGCACTAATCTTCCACACAAAGCTTCACTTAGAGCTTTTTAAAAACCACTCTTAAGGGCCAATAATCCGTGTTTAGAGCACTAGGAGTCTTAGGACCATAAGAAAAAGGAAAACACTTTTTGTATTATTTATCTTAATATATACATATATTATATGTCGAATTTTGTAATATTCTTTGGTGGTGGGGCTAACTTTATGATAGAATTTAATTTATATGAAATGAATTTATTTTAAATTAAATTCTTAACTGAGCTCTCACATCATAAAGTTTGTCTCCGTCACTATTCTATTTAGTGAATAATTATATATGTGTTCTCTAATCTATTTTTTAATCTAATATCTTAGATATATAGACAGATATATACAAACCAGACCACATGATTAGCATTGTACCACAAGATATATTATATTCTCTCTTTTTTAAACAAATATTTACACACTTTAATTTTAAATTGTTGAGAAAAGTAGGTCAAATACTTTAATCATATTAAAGAAATAGAGTAAGTACATTGAACAACATACATCATAATGAATTTGATGAAGTAATGAATGAGACAACACGAAAAAAATATATTGCAATTTGCAAATAGTAAGACAAAATAATCATTAAGTACATTTTTTTTTCTTATTTTATAGTCACTTAATAAACTTGAACAAATTTAAATTATTAAAATGACAAATTTAACTGCTATTCTTAATTATTACTTTGAAAAATTTCTGATAATTTTTTTAATAAATCATATTAGATGTAAATTTAAATTTAATCAAATAGTTATTAGTTAAAAAAATCTTCTAGAAAGCATTATAGAACCAGTAGTGAGGATGAAGTAGACTCCACTGTATAGTAAGAAAAAAAAACACAAGATTATGTAAAGCTAAAACCTAAAAAATGTTATCAGAATAAAAAAAAATAGTAAAAATTAAGAGAAATATACGGACGAACACACGTGAAAATTAAGGAAATCTTGAATTCCTATTTCGTGATCCTTAAATGTCAGGAAAAAAAAAGTAGCATGGATCATGTAGACGTGATTCAAAATGTCAGGGTTCAATGTTCTTATAGAAATTAAATGGGTGGATGAAACATAATGGATTTTGGTCCAAACAAAATGATTTTGGGTAAATGGGTGGGTGAAACAAAATGGGTTTGGATAAATAAAATGGATTGGAATTCATTTAATATGTGGCATTACTAGGGGCAAGTCACTCTCACTGCATAGTATAGGTGTGTGTTTAGTAAGGGATAGATAAATTCACTTATGAATAGTACAAATGTACAATAGATCACTCCAATAATTTAATCATGTAACTAACTTCACGGGTGAATTTATGTTTTTTCTCTAGAAGATATTACAAAAACCTTTTAACTTCTATTTCATGCACCCTAAATGCTAAAAGTAAGTTGTGTAGATCATGTAGAAGTTATAATTTACTAGGTCATTAGGAATGGTCCTTTAAAAAGTTAGTCCAAACATAGTCAATAGTATTCCAAAAAAACAAATTATGAATTGAGACAAAAAATTGAGAAAAACTCTAAATTCCTATTTTGTGGTCTCTAAATGTAAGGGAAAAAAAGTGAGTAGATCATGTAGAGGCTATTGGAATGCTAAACTAGGTTATTATGACAAATTTGAGTCGAACATAATTGACGAATCATATTGTAACTAAGCACACCAAATATCACTCATTAGTTAGTTTTAACTAACCCATAAAATTTGAAGGAAAAAAAAAAAGTCAATCAACAACTACGCTTCAGTCTCAACACAAGTTAGGGCAATAACTCGACGCTTTGTATAAAATCATACATGGTAAGTCAGGCTGTGTCAATTCTCGACTAGTTTCTTTACATAATCAAATCATGAATAAATTTACAATTATAACATGTTTGGCAAATTACCTCTTGAATTACATAGCCCACATTTGATTCAGTTCCCTGATCTTTTGGAGCTAAATGAATTATACACAAATTTACGGGGAGGGAGGAAAAAGACTGCCTAGAACAGGAAAAGAAGAAAAATGTAAAATTGAAATGCTTACTACTCTCCATGGACCATAACAGACTGAAAGGGCACTCTCTTAATTTCAACAAAGGTTGAAAATTCATTGTTCATAGGTTGTTTCCATGGTTCACCATCCACCTGCATATAGGCTTCTTTCCATTCCCCGCCACGTAATTCAAACCTAATTGCTGAAGCCTATATTTTAAAGAGAAAAGAACTAAGTATCAAATCGAGCAAATTGAACAAATGATATGTCAAGATCATGTTGTTCATTGGGAATTGAAGAGGGGAGAACAAGCAGACATCGAATGATTAATTTTGGTTTCTTGTTATTGCGGAGTTCGTTATCAAGATGGATCATCTTACGCAGTCAATGAACTCTCGCAAGCCAATTCAAAAATGAAAGAAGTTTACCGTACAACAGATATCTTGTTAAGTCAAATTGGGGAGGATTTAACACCATTGATTGGCTTGGCAAACACTTGGTTACCCCTACAAAGAAGAACGAAGTGGCTTCGTATCAGCAAGCATTCGTTCCCTTTAGTTGCACAAGATATCAAGCAAGAAGGCAATGACGATGAGGGAAAGGCAAGGGAGTGCCAATTTCAGGAGATTGTTTGAACTTCGATACATGCCAAACCTTTGACACTAAGTAATAATGAATTTTGAGAACTACCAACTCACTTTGGAGTGAGTTCATGAAAGTGAAATACCTCACTGATATCCATCCTATCTTGATGCAGAAGCAGACTAGATATCCTCATAGCTGGAAATTCGTGTGATATTAAAGACTGCTGAAGCTAACATCCTATGGAAGTTGGGCAGAGGAGATGTCTCCTTTTGGTATGATTAATGGTCTAGCATTGGACCTCTTTACAGATGGTTACCTCTGGCCTTAATCTTTGGGACATCAAGGTGAAAGAAAGTCCAGAAGAATGGCCAATGGTACAGGAGGGTTCTGCTTACTCAACTCCCTATTGACACAGAGAACAAGATCCGTGAGCTTCAAATCTCCCTGCATATTGCAGAGGATGACAGGGCATATGGATGTCATCCTCCACAGGGCGGTTTCCTGTTAGTTCAGCTTGATATAATCTGGCAGAACTGGGCTCCTAAGCAAGTTGATAACAAAGTCTAGCGCAGAAACATCTTTTCTAAGATGTCTTTTATCACTTGAAGGACCCTTCATAATGGACTAGATACTACAACAGCGGAGCTAGATTTGGTATCATTACGGTCCCTAAATGCAACTGTGGGAGCATCAACAACATGAGGGGGCAACTTGAGACTGCAGACCACATATTATGCCAGGGTGACCATGCTTAAAAGTTGTGACTTAATGTTGGTGGTCCTCTAGGTATTAACTTGAGCAATTTAGTCTTAAAAGTGGCCCTCCTTAACAGGTGGAATCATAAAGACTCCCAAACCTTTCCTGGCGTGCATTACTAGGACACATCCCATTTCCATTTGCTGCGAAACGTGTTGGTCTGGGTGTAGCAGTAAATTTGATGATGAAAAACCTACTATGTACAAGATCAACTACTAAATTTTCTTTAACATAATGCAGGTACTCATGACTGAGCTTGGAAGAGCCAGAGTTGGAGACACTTGGGACTCCATATGCCAAGCATGTTTGATGCAGACTGGAATAAAGTTAAATACAGACAGGAGTTGCATTCAGGGAATTATCGGAGTCTCTTGGCAGAAACATTTATGCCTGCTCTGTTCTTCTGGGACAAGGTAACAGCAACATGGATGAAGCTGCGCATGTTTTACTCTTTCGCATCAAATGGTGTGTCAACAATGGCATCAACCTTGTTAGTGGAGAAAAAGACTCCATACTAATTGCTGAATGTGCCAAGAAGGAATGGAAACCACCGTGGAGGATCAAAAGGTACAGAGGAAATTCAGAAGCCGGTTGAGGCCAATGGATTCCCCCACCCCGCGAACAAATAAGCCTTAGGCTCTTTTGGTTAGGATGGATTAGTGCAAATATAATTAGTCTCATCTCAATGATCATGTATACAAGTTAGGGATGCCAAACTCAATTTGTAATATTTTGCACATCAATGTTCAATGGAGGCTCTTGAATTATTATTTCTCAAAAAAGGACAGTAACCAAGAAGAGATGAAAAATTATAGCACTCTCCTGATTTCATTCAGCATTCTACAGGAAACTCTGTGAAACAATGCATGTGATGAATCCATATGATAGAGAGAACAGGTTCCAGTGAGTGAGTAAAATACCTGGGCAATATGTTTGGCAGAGATGAGTTCAACCATAACCATAGAAGCATGCCATCCATGTTTCAGGCCAAATATTTCAACATATCCATCATCCGCGTGGGCTTCAACAAAACCTCTCTAACATTTCCAAAGCAAGTGAAAAGAAATCATTATTATTGTTTCAAAAGATACTACAGTGAATGATGCATTGGTTTCCATCAACATGTGTGGAAAATTGGCAACTGATCTATCCGAATATTGAGTAGAATCACAATATTATGGGAAACCTTGCATCACCCCAAAATACAGCTTTTTGTTTCTTTTTCCTGAAGTTTACGATAAAGAATCTGCAGTGCCCAGGCCACTAATACGCATATTGTTGCATTCCAATAGAAGATCAGAAACAACAAAACATTGGACAATTTGGCACTTGGGGATTCCGGCTCTAACTGTGCTCTAAAAAGAAAATTTTACAATAGCACAGAAATATACCAAATTCAACTACCTCAAAGAGTAGTAGCTAAATTGATTCACTCTTTTCTTCAATAACCATGCAATTATACCATATTCAGTACTTGATGCAGAAGCTGGACTAAAAATGAAAAATGTGATAAAATGAAAGGAACCATCAATCGTTCTACTTAAATTCCCAAAATATTTCAAGCAAAAATCCAAATTGACCATTGGTAAAAATGATGACTAACTTAGAAGTTTCTTAAAGAAGAATGCAATGATCAAGTTCACGTCCCAATAACAAAATCTTGTAAGTATTCTGTTTTAATGATGATCTCAACTAACCAAATTAGTCTATTTGTCTACCAGGGGCATCATTCAAGTCCATTAAGGTTCTTACAGCCCTCTACACACATAATACAAGGAGTAAATGGACAAATGCAAAATGGAAATGCATCATTAGTATCAAATTCACCATCCTATATGCCAAATGCAACAAAAATAAATTACCTTCTCCAAGTACTCTGGCTTCAAATTCCCCCAAGGATTCCTCCCACTTCCATAGCTTGGAAGATTCAAAGTCACGATAGACCGAACACTGCAACATAAAAGGATTAGGACTGTAGAACTATAAAACTTCGAAACACGTAACAACTCATTAGGAACACTATAACTAGCACTATTTTTTCACAATGATTGACTATATTTGCCCCAAAATCAGAAAAAGAGGACAAATATGATGTTGAGGTATCCAAGTGATTCTTCATCTTGCAGTGAACTACTTAAAATATATTGCTCTATTTAATGAACTATTTTAAATATATTGTCTGTTTAATAGACATCAAAGGATATATATCAACCTTGAAGGTATAGGGACTTGCTCCCACTTCGAGCTATTGACCTTCTTGACGTATAAGCGCAGAATGTTATTTAATCCCCTGCATCAAAAAATTCACTTAGGAATCAGAGATATGCTTCAGTATATACGTGATTCAATGACTATTAGATTCTCCAAAAAGGAACACTCAAAAAGAAAAGGCAAAAAGATCTTTCCCAATGTATTTTTTAAATGATGTACAAGTATGGAAGATCAAACACCATATCCAAAGCCATGATATATCAAAAGAGGAGGAAGAAGGCCCCCACCGCATCTGACCATTCATGATACTCAGTTTCCAAAGCAATACCTAATAATATTGCTTTAGTACTTTTCA
Organism: Solanum ossicruentum; assembly: GCA_025774065.1. Taxonomy (NCBI): domain Eukaryota; kingdom Viridiplantae; phylum Streptophyta; class Magnoliopsida; order Solanales; family Solanaceae; genus Solanum; species Solanum ossicruentum. The sequence goes on along the minus strand of JAOTQR010000097.1, from coordinate 1,613,559 downwards.
CATTCAGCAAGTAATAACTGCAAGGAATTTTTTAGCAGTCTGCATCAGTAAATGAGACATTAACAAGTGCAAGAAGCAAACTCGCACCCTTGAGATTGTAGATGGAGAAATATGAGCTGTCCATTTTTGTCAAAAAACAGCACTCATGCACCAATAAGAGTACATGCAACACCCTTATGCCCTCTAATGGAGAAACATGAGCAGTCTTTTTTGTTTAAACAATTATGGTATATGTAGCTCATCACAATATAATATATAAACAGAAGGGCAGAACACAAATCACACCTAGTCCTAGCAAGTAAAGCCAGCCTAGCCAGGGAGCTTTCTGTCCTGATATATGGAATCCTAAGGAAACACTTCTCTAGTGGCTTCACACTGTGTTTCAAGGCTTCAGCAAGGATAAGCAGAGGATACAATTAATAAATGCTTTGAAGTTTTCCTGTGCATCAAATCCAAGAATCCAGAGGAGATGCCGAGGTTAGTGTAAATCCCGATGTTTCAATCGAGATTTCTCAAACCACCTGCAGCACCAATGTTGTTCCAATCTGGGAACAGGTAAAATGTATCACTATGTCGAGTTCTTTCCACTTCTATGAGAAGATGAGAGAAACTCCCACTCCCTTATATTTCGGCAAGTTTGACAGGCATGTCAGACTTTTGGAACTTTCTTTGTTCTTTTTCATTAATAAATATAACTATAAAGACTACCAGGACTCCAGGATTACTACTGCAGTCAGGTGTCGTGCCTACAAAAAAAAAGTCTAAATACTCAAAGATTTTTTATTGTCCTTCTCTCATATCAAATACAACAAGTTTGCATCATGATTTACTGACATACAAAAGACATTTTAAAGCATTATCTACTACCTGGTTTGAAGGATATAATTTTAGTGTTCAACTCACTATGCTCTAACCATTGCTTGTGCATTCATTTATCCAAACCTTCTCAAATTTGCAGCAGAACAAATGTAAAGTTCTACCACTTTAAGATGATTTAGAATGTGGTTTTTTCCTTTTCTAGCCAAGGTTCATATTGTCCAATATATAACATTAGAAAAGAAGTACAAATGCATCAACGATGACTACTAGTAATATTATGCCTCAATCTCAACTAGTTAGAATCGATTCTGTGAATCCTCTATAAACAATCCATTTTGTTAGGGCCCACCCCATCCCTATACTCAATAATTTATTTAAGACTAATTAGAGGTTCTCTTTATCAAAAAAAAAATTAATTAGAGGTTCTCTTGCACTAGATATTCTAAAAATCATACTTATTTGTGCACTCAATAAATTGACTGGTACAAAAAGCATATATTCGGGAAAAAAAACAAAGGAACAAAGCACAGGAAACTTAAACTGCATCACGAATAAATATATACTTTTGGACTGACAATTGATACCATATGATTTTGCTAAAGAACAATCATCATGCCACAACAAACAGACGAAGAAGCTGAGAGTTAAATTTTAAAAACAAGTCCACATTTGCTCTCCTTCATGCCTAACAATATCAGTGTTCTGCATTCATTGTCAGATATATGTAATGTATGATATGAGGTGCAAAGAAAAATCTCTTTCTAAGATTAGGATTACTCAATCCCAGCTAAATAAGTGATCAAGCAGGACCTTTCTGATCGATGAAAAAAATGGTTTATATCTCTATCTTGCTTCTGACCCTAACCTATGATGAACTGGACAAGTGACGTAAGGAAATTGTATGATTATGCATGTAGGAAAAAACCAAACAAAAACAAATAGCTGTTGCATGCAGGATTTGAGTGAAAGTTTGTGAGAATGTACTAACCTTAAACCAGGATCACTGCTACAAGGTGCAAAGAACCAGCCTTGTTTGCAACTATATCCTGAGTATATCAACTGCAGAAAATTTTCTCATCAGAATCTAGAACATTGTACTTCATGACATCAAATATCATGTACCTCTGAAAAAATAAATAACCATTTACTATACACTTCCAAGTTGTCTATGCCTTTGTAACATAAGTCCAAGAGACAAGTAGTAGCTATAAAACGTCAAAATGGTAAATCATCTGACAAGAGCTACTGACCATAAAAAAGCTGGCCACCATATCCATATCACAAGAGCTAACATAATTTTTGGTAGATTATTGCATACTACAAGAAGAATCAAACTTCAAAATGCTATTGTAGGATATATCATAATTTCAGAAATTACCAAAATACAAACAGCAGCAACAACAACAACATACCCAGTAGAATCCCACCTTACCACGACCTCACAAGATAGAGAGGTGGTTTCCTGGGAACCCTCGTCTCAAAAACTCATAAGCAGAATAAACTTGATATGAAGAAAAGGGAAAGGAAAATAAAAAGGGAACAGGAAGAACGACTAATAACGAAAAGCCCATGATAGTATGTAAATACGATACAATCAACATATATATGATGGATAATAACACCAAAATAAAACACGACTAATCCTACTACCCTACTATTCCCCAAGGCCAGACATCCGCCTAACCTTACTAACCTATTAGTTGCTACTCTAATTCGCGAGCTCCACTCCTTTCTATCTACGGCCATGTCCTTGGCAAGATCAAGTTTCGCCATATCTTTTCTGATCACCTCCTCCCAATACTTCTTCGGCCTACCTCTACTCCTCCGTGTAACCCCCAAATCCAACCTCTCTCGCACCTCCTAACAAGAATATCGGTACTCCTTTGCACATGTCCAAACCATTGCAGTCTCGCTTCCTTCATCTTATCAGACATAGGAGCCACCTTTAGCTTCTCCCGAGTGGCCTCATTCCTAATATTATTACTCCTGGTATGACCACACATCCATCTCAACATACCCTAAAATATTTCTAGAGAAGCTGAAGACTGAAATACCCAAGCAAAAGAAAGTGAGCGCTAAGCTTAATTTGATTCTACATGGGATATCCACATATAGACTTGTTGGAGAACTTCTAATATTATTATTGTTTGATCTTTTCTTTTGGTATGATAGTGACATGACCCCAACTTGTTTGAGAATGAGGCTTCTTGCTATTGTAGTAGCAGTTAAAGATGTGCCAGGACATCATGCAAAAATGGCTTTTTTGACTCCAAATTAGAAAAGCATCTTGTGCAAATTGCTCACCTACATTTCAGTGGAAAGACTCGCGATATTAGTACTTGGATTATTGTTCAGCCAATATATGGCTTCCAAGGTTTTACATGTCTAAAGAGAAACTTTATTATGATAGCAGAGGCCATTTAGTGTTCATCAAATGTTACACATCTGGGACTGAAGTTTGCTTCACTTCAGACAAGTTTTGGCATATATCTATTATCAAATTTTCTATATCCCTTTCCTTGCTGGAGGTGTTGCTGGCACCACATTTTTTTCAATTTGACAAGTATAGATGCTTTTACCAAGTTGATTTTAAGAAAACAAAAGATCAAGCAACTTCATAAAATAAAAATTACAATATGCAAACAAGTTTATGATCAAGAACAAGAGCATCAACCTTATTTGATAGAGGACCTTGAGCAAGGTATGGCTTTTCATTGCGTAGATGGTGAAAACCATAGGCAACTTGAGCATCCATTCCTGCAATAGTTGTGGTAAAGACAGATTGTCACAGCTGCTTGTTCATCACGTATTGTTGACGATATATAAGTACAAGCTGTTAATTTATCAAATAGGCAATTATCTTTGTTGATAAGTTTAATCTTGTTAACTTGTCTAAAGGATGTCTTTTCTTCTCGAGTCAGGGTAAGTTGGTGTTAGACACCAAAAGTTGTTTCTTTCTTTAGTGGTTAAAATATTATCACCCCCACCCCCCTCCCAATTTATTTGGCATCATTTCACTAGATAAGGAATTCAAGAAAGAAATGAGAACTTTTGTCACAGAAGCTAAGTATAAAATACCAAAAGCAACCTTCTAATTGGCTCCAACATAATTCATGCCAACTCTTGGCAGAGCATCTCAATAAGCTGAATCTAAATATTAATATGGAAAGGTGAAGATAAAAATGGAAATACTGCCATTACATTGGGACTAAAGAGAATAGAAGATTTCATAAATAAAAATACAAATGGCTAACCAATTTTTGAAATGTGACAACACTACCAGACATTCTTAAAACAAACGAGTGACGAAAGATAAGTTTGTGCTAGTGGATGGTAGTATGTATTGGCTGGATCAGTTGAGTACACGCAACCTGGCTCAAACACCATCACGATCAACCAAGAAAAAAAGAGAGAGACCACAAACTAAAAAGCAGAGGGTGTAATGATTTACTTCCACAAAAGGCTTCTAGGAGCTCAGGAAGTAAGCAGATTTTGCAAAAGACAGTTTTCTATTTATGTTAAATTGTGCAAGAAATTAATGAAGAAGAAAATAGTTCTTAGATAGCAAAATGTATCTAGCATCTGTCCCAATCAATTCAGTAATAGCAGCACGTATAGTTCTATAACTCCAAATAACAACTACTGCTCTCAAAATTAGGAAAGTGGTGGTACAATAGTGGTGAAAGAAACTATTTTTCTGTTATCAGTAACTCCAAATATTGACATTGAAGGACAAGTTTTGGTGGTGGGGATATATGCAATAGTAGAAGCACTGTCAACTAGGAATGGTAATATCAGATTAAGCATTAAGATTTGATCAAGATGGATAAAAGGATACAAGTTAAGAAGTGGTTTTGCCAGAATTGATTAAAGATTTTCAAATAGTCATATAAATCTAAAAGAAAAATGAATTTCTAATAAGATCTTCTATCAACAACACTGATATAAACCAGTCATATGCCTCGCCAAGATAGCAACAGTATGTGTTTATAAAGTAATAAATCGTGACATGTAAAGAATTTTGATGCTTGTAGTTAGACCAAGTTACTGTTGCACACCTATGCTAAAGTAATTGTAAAATACTCCTTGATAATAGGACGACTTCTCTGGTAATTCCCCATCAATTTCCAGTTCCTGCACAAGCAATGTCGTGGATGAATCAAGAAAAATCACTAGAAAAATAAAATATGCTCATATGATAATTTATACTAAATCTATCTATCAAAATCAATTTATCTATATCTAGACTACCTTAAAGACATGAACTGTCTAACTTGGATGTTAAATTATTACAATACCCAAACTTAAAACACCCAATATCATATTTACTATACTATACTAAAGCAAATACCTTTTCACATTGAAAAGTTGTGACTTTTCTAAAGAATAGTGACTTTTCAAAAGGCTTGTGACTCTTTCGATGAGTCGTGACCTTTCCAAAGGGTTGTGATTTTTCTGAAGGATCGTGAGTTTTCTGATAAGGCACATTCAGCACCTATTCACACTACCCGGCTATAAATAGAGGTAGTCACATTTTTAAACCAAGAATTTTATAAGATTTCAATTCTTCACCTTAAAAAACACTCAAGTTAGTACATCTTTTGTATTTCATATTATATTTATTTATTTATATTATATTAAAAGAAGACAGCTTTTACATTGAAGGGTTATGACTTTTCCGACGATTTGTGATATTTCCGAAAGATTGTGATTTTTTTGATAAGGTACAATAAGCTCATGTTCATACTACTCTTTGTTGGCTATAAATGGAAGGGTATCCTCATATTTTTAACAGCCAATTTTAGAGTTTCCTAATCTTCTCATAATAAAAAGCTCAAGTGTGATAGTGAGTTTGAAGTCCAGTGGAATTCGAATACTCCTAATTTGAACATTAGATTATTCTAATCCAATTAAGGGCGATAATGACAGATTAGGACCAATGAACGTCCATTTGCTATGTATATCAATTACCTGATCAAGAGATGCACAGTCTATAGATTTTAGAGAGTGAGGTGTCTCCATAGCTTCCACAGCTGGCACTGATATTACAAGATTCCAACTGCAAAGAAAAGCTGCTAATTGATAAAGTTGCTAAGAGTACAAATGAGACCCAAATAATTAAGGTAGAAGACGAGAAAGAAGAAATGACAATTAAGAGCCTGTTTGTATTGGCTTATGATTTTTGGCTTATTTTTATCGTTTTGGTTTAAAACAAAGTGCTTATAAGCACTTTTAAATTTATCCAAACACTTTAAAAATGCTTAAAAGATATTTTTGCTTAAAAAAGTACTTAGAATAAGCCAATCCAAGCAAGTCTAGGTCTTATATATCCATCCTAAACTGAACACTTTTGTAACCACATGAAATTGATGTAAAATCATGTATGTTTTTCTAATTATCTCGATTGCCACATTGATTTTACAATTGATAGAAACGAACGATAAAATAAAAACACTTTCTACCAGTAATAGTTCAATACAAAGAAATACAAGCCTTGGAGCCCGTTTGGATTAGCTTTTGGCTTATTTTTGTTACTTTGCCTTAAAAATAAGTGTTTATAAGCACTTTTTAACTTTACCCAAATACTTCAAAACTGCTTAAAAAGTTATTTTGGCTTAAAAAGCACCTAAAATAAGCCAATTCAGATGAGCTCTAACTCATGTTTCCAGGTACATTATGATAAAAGACACTAGGTTTCAAAATTGCACCAGGAATCAGCTCTTAGTCTTTTTCTATTTGCCTTGGTGATGTGTCGTATCTAAGATGAGGTGTCATGGTGTATGTTATTTGTAGATACAATCTCGTATAGACTCGGAGTGGAATCAACGCTAGGCTAGAGGTTTGGAGATAGACCTAGAGTCTTATGGTTGAGCAAGTTGAGCATGACCAATACAAAATACTTATAGTGCAAGCTCAATAACGAAACTCATGATGTTCGCGTGAAAGTGCGGTTTCATACACACATCATCCCAAAGAGAGGAAGCTTTATATCTAAGGTCTTTCGCTCAAGGAAATGGGAAAAATCAACGATAACATCACATGTCATATTGACGGGAGGTGGACGAAATAGATGCTCACCTCCGGATTCTCGTGTGATAAGAATGAACCACCAAATCTTAATGATAAGTTCTACAAAGTGGTGGCTAGGGCGACTAAGTTGTATGATAAGTGTTAGTTATGGACTCTCATGTTCAGAAAAAGAGAGTTGTGGAAATGAGAATGTTAAGGTAGATGTGTGGGCACACTAGGAGAGATAAGATAAGAAATGAAGATATTCGAGACAAGGTGAGAGCCGCCTCTATTATATACATGATAAGGGATGTGAGGCTTAAAATGGTTTGGGCATGTGAAGAGGAGATGTGCAGATGTCCCAAAGAGAAGGTGGGAGAGGTTGGTTATAGTGGGTTTAAAGAGAGGAAGAGGTAATTCAAAGAAGTATTGAAAAGAGGTGATTTAGAAAGGATGAGGTGCAACTTCAATTTACTGAGGATATGACCTTAGATAGGATGATATAAAGGTCACGAATTAGGATAGAACATCAGTATGTTAAGCGTTATCTCACTTTCCTACTATATAGGTGTGATAGTAGTTTGGTGCATCTTGTACCTGTTTCTCCGTTTATACCAGTAGTATTAACACAATTCTCATAGTTTCTTGTCCTTTAATTTATGTTACTACCTGTGGTTTCTTGTACTTCAGTTATCACTTTATTTTTGTTGTTACTGTTCTTTTTTTAATGTTATGTAATGTTGTCCTTATTATGTTCTCTGTCTTTTGTACTTCTGTATATTACTTTCCAAACTGTTTTTGTGTTACTTGAGTGAAGGGTCTTTCTGAAACAAACCGTTTTACCTCCACAAAGTGGAGGTAAGGTCTGTGTACACTCTGTCATCCGCAGACCCTAACTGTGGAATTGCACTGGTTATGTTTTGTAGTTGTAGAAAAAACATAGAAGTTGAATTTTAAACTATATAATAAGCTTCAAAAAGCAAACTGTGTTGCTGCTTTCAAGTGTTCATTGACCTAGAAAAAATACATGATAGAATACCAAGAAAGGTCGTTTGCCGTCATTTGCCAAGTTTTTGAGAAGAAAGGAATTTATATGTAACATGTAGTGATATAAAGGACATGTGAAGGCATCAATAACGCCAGAGAAAAAGTAAAAGATACAGAGGATATTTTCAGAACCATGAGTTTACACTAAGGATTGACATTGAGCTTGTCCTTGTTTGCCCCAATGTGATGGATGTCGCCATACACGATGAAGTCCCATGGTTTATGCCATTGATATTATGCTAATGACAAAACTAGTGCAGTTGCCAACCTAAAGCTTGAATTATGGAGAAGCCTTCCAAAGAATAAGTTTTCTAGGATAAGTAAAAATAAATTGAATGTATGCACTGCAGGTTAAGCCTTCAAGATGGTAAACGTTTTAGGTAAGTAGAAATAAGATTGAATATATGCACCTCAAGGTTAGTAAACATAAGAAAAAGCAAAATTGCAGTTCCTAATGTAAACAATTAAATATGTAGGACCATTATTCCATGAGAATGAAATGATAGAGACGCTACATATAGAATCCAGTGTAGTCAAAGGCGCACTTAAGCCCTAAAGTGAGGCTCAAAACGTATTTAGCACTTCGCATCGCTTTATATGCGCTTCAGTGTCGTCATCGAGGTTCTAAGGCAAACTTTTCCTTGCTAATGAGCCTCTCTTGAAGAAATGACGCTAACAATTGATATTTCACTTTATCATAATTATTTTCAATTTCTTTGGTCATATATTTTTCATTCATGATTATAATTATTAGTCTTGGACTAAATATATATATTTATGTTTTTTTCTCCCTTACGCCTTTTCTCATTAAAGCCCACGCTTCATTTGCGATTTGCGCTTGAAGCCCCAACGGACCTTAGTGCTTTTTTGCACTTTTAGCCTTTGATAATACTGATAGAATCAATATTGGATGGGTTGAAATGGAGAAGTACTACTGGATGTTATGTAGCAGAAGAAAGTTAGCCTACCAAATGGAAACGTAAGTTCTGCAGGACGTTATAAAATCAGCAATGTTAAATGAGAGTAAAAAATCTAAGATAGATGTACATAAAATACTAGAAAAAGATTAGAAATGACCACATTTTTAAGAGGTTCAAGAATCACACACCGAAGATAAATGATATGGCCATGTCCTTCATCGACCGCCAGGGATACACCTCTCCATAGATGTGAAACCATTATGAGTAAAGGTGAAAAAGACTAGGTAGATCTAAAATCACCGGAAAGAAAGTTGCCTTAAAGAGCCTATAATTTCTAAGGATTCATGCAAATGTAGCGAAAGATAGGACACAGGGAAAGATAGATCTACATAGTAAATACCCCTATTAGTTGAGAGGATGTTTTAGTCATGTTAGCATTTTTATTTGAGGCACTATGTTTTGCTGGGAAGTGTTTAGACTTTCAGAGATTTACATGTCACTAGAAAATATAAAGAACTTCTAGTTCTTTTTAATTTTAATTTTATTGATACAATATTGATTTGAAATGAATTTAGATGGAATAACATGTTCACTATTGGTCAGTGAAGATTGATATAGTCATCAAACAGAATTAAGGCATGGTTGTTATATAAACTTCAAAAAGCAAATAGCACATCATGTTTATGATTTAACACCATGGAAATGGAAAATGTTTTATTAAGAACTACCTATAAAATAAAATATTCACCTATCTAGATGGCAGATAGGACCATTGGCAACCCTGTCAAGAATTCTTTTTGTGGCTGTCTTCCAGTTAAAAGGAAATGAACCGCCCTGAAAAGTGAAGCTCCAAAGATTTCATAAAAACTAGTCACAAAAGGACAGTAAGAACTGATGATCAAGCAAGTCGGACAAAGATATCGATAGGATCTTACCCAACCAAAACTCCGGGACAAGTCATTTCCTGTACCAAGTGGAATTATGCCAGTCGGTGGAACTGGATCCCGATTTTGTCTCTTGAGCTCACCAAGGCAGCCAAGTATCCAGCCAACAGTACCATCACCTCCGGCTGCCTGCAAAACCAGAAAATTGCACATGTAACTCCTTGATAAGAATGCACTGGAAGAATATGTTTTGTTTAAGAAGAAAAAAGGGGCCATAATTATGTTGCATCGTGTGCATACCACGACCCTTATGTTTTCACGAGTCGCTTTCGCACAGGTGTCACCTAGAGCAGCAAACTTCTCCAGGCAACTCAGTCCATATTGAACGAACTCATTAGGCTTCACAGCTGAAAGGTCAAAAACCTGGCACAGTTTAACGCAAAGACACAAATAAGATCAAAAGAAAAGAAAATCAATGTGATTTCTAAAAGAAATGACTGTTTAATATAGGTTTTGTTTTATGACAAGTATTTAATATAGATATCACCCTAAATCATCAAACTAGATTATTTCGTAACACACCTTCTAACAACACAACCAGATCCTTCTCCCTCCCAAGGAATATAATTGCCCCATCAGAGAAACCCACAACGCTCAAAGTTTAGACAATAAGCAACCAAAGTGTAAATGAACAATATTCAGGGAAAAGAAATGAATTATTTCTGTTATCGCAAAAGTATAAGCAGTTTCTCTCACTTCAGGCAGAGCATAATTCAATCACTGATTAGTATTCAGTGAGTAGAAAAAAGGTAGATCGAGAAAAACTATCCTCCCTACTTTCCGTTTTGATCCTTTCCACTATCCAAATTAACTCCTATCACCCTTCAATTCAAATTACCAAAAGCAATGTCTCCTTGCATAATATGGATTCCAAACATTCATGATATGAATCAAATAGACTTTTATTTTGCTTAGATGCATCATTCACATGGAGATATCTAAGCTCGTTCCAAGAGAATGGAATGATAGATGAATTACATGGAGATACCTAGGTTAGTCGTTACAGGAGAATAGAATGACAAATGAAGATGTTACCTATCGAATCAAAATAGGATAATTGAAATGGAGAAGTGCTCTTGAGGTATTATGAGGTAGAATCATAGAAGTATGCTTACTCCAGTGAATTCTATAAGGTAGTAATAACACCAGATATAGTATATACGAGTGAACTTGAATAGTTAAAGTCTAACACGCCCCAAGATGAGTGTCATAGAAATGTGGATGTACAGCCAGCCATACAAGATTATATAAGATCAAAATTGACCATATTCACCAAAAGGTGCAAGTAGCAAACATTTTGAGTATAAAATCAGAAAAATGTTGCTTGACAATTGACATGGTTCCGGTCATGTCCTGGTGACATCCAGATGCACCAGTCGGTATATGTGAAACAATGATGAGCATAGGTATAAAAAGCAAATGATATAGACCAAAAATCAATGGAAGGATGTTGTCTCGAAAGACCTACAATTCCTTGGAATCTATGCAGCCTCAGCGAAAGATATGGTGGCACAATGAAAAAGAGAGAAAGATTGTTGGGAATAAGCTCTAATCATGCTTTTTTCTTATGTCCGGAAAAATCATCTGGGGCCAACGATTAGGATCACTCACAGCCTTGAAACTCGAAGGTAATAGTTCTGGTATCCTTCTTCACTTACACCAGGTTTAGTTTGCATCGTGTAGGGCTCAAACTTGTGACTTAAGTCATAAACCGCTCAACCTTTGTCAGTTGAACTAAACCTTGGGAGTTGGAATTTACATTTGTTTTAGGTTTTATGCCTTCTAAGAGTCTTTTAATAGTGAGGATTCAAATAGCATACCTCAACTGACGTGTAGTTTTTGTGTTGTATCAACGTCTCACAGGGTATGACCTGGGTTTAGATACTTTCAATTGATTCTTAATTTTCTTGGGTTGGGAAGAACATATATCATTGAACTAAAAACCATGGTGGTTCAGTACATGCTGAAATTGATCTTGGAGTATCCTTTTTTACAATCAAAATAAATGTTTGCCCCCATACAAGGTCAAACTACAGATCTTAAGTTTACAAAGACAGACACCCTACCAAACGCGGAGTTATGGGGGCTGTGCTTGGAGTATCTCTTGAATCCATTAAAAACCAAATTACCATGTCGGCTCATGCTCTACATCTATTACTCATTTCAGCCAACATAACAAGTTTTTTCCATTAACACCATCTTTCCATCAGTGATGGTTGGTTGGAACAACTTTAGGCAATAGATAGATGCTTTAGGCATCACATTCGCAAAGCAAGTTAAGCACTTGAGATACTAAGTAAAAGAAACTTCACAAAAGAAAGATCGAAAGCTAAATCTTTTAACTTTAAATAGCTCTATCAAATAGGTTTACCATCTACTCATGTATGTGTCTCTCTTCACTACCTGGAATGTTTTTATTTTTATTTTTTTTCTTGTCATGGTTTTAACAGCTAAACCAAGCTTGAACGAACCAAAAAGGAGAACTAGAGGACACTGCACCCTCAATGTTTTACTTTGAATTCATTCAACAAGAAACAACTCATATGAACCCTGTCTAGTTTCTCCCGTCAAGTATATACATATTTAACACAAAAGTTGACCATGGAGTCGACAGGAAATAGGAATTCAAATGTATGTTCTCAAAGAAACATTATAACATGGATTACAACCAATTTTATTCCAGAAACCTCCATAAGCAACTCAAAAAATAACCTCTAGTCAAAAGTTAATTCTGACACTTCCATCTTTCTTGGTAACTTCGGAAACATGCATTACTAGCTGCTGTTTTAAGAGGAAACCCAAAACTGAACTAGAAAAGTTCACTTCTTTTACTAATTAAAAGTACTAATTAAAAGAAAAAACTTTCATTATCATCTGCTGGAATCTGAGTCTTAAATTACAATGTCCCACCATTCCAACAACCTTTCACTTCCATTAATTTGAAGAAGTACTCCTGAATTGAAGTTTGCGTAGTAACAGGAGGTACCCACTATAATTTTTTATTTTTTATTTTTTTGAAGGCCAAGGTATAATTATTCAGTAATAACTGAAACCAAAATTCGATGGATCAGTTCCCAAAAATGGTATTACCGAATTTTCCAATGAACAATCAGAGAATGCAATAAACAAAAGGAAACCCACAAGACAAAAAAAAAAAAGTAAAATTGCATCATTTCCTCATGCTTAGATCATAACTCCAACCAAAATAGCTGCGCAATAAATACCCAAAATGGCATCCAAGGGTGTGGCTTAATAGTCTCAAGTTCAAATTCCAAAAAAAACAAAAAACACCAGGGGACTTCTTCTCATCTTGTACCACCTTGGTGGACAGAGTTATGTGATAACTGTCGTTGGTGAAAGGTGATAGTTACACAGTGGAACTAGTGGAGGTGTACAAAAGTCGGCCTACACCACAGTTATCTTCAACGGTACTTTCAAGAGAACTGCAACTCAGACCAAAAACCAACAACATGGGAATCTCATAAGTGGACGCCACGACATACACAAAAACTTAGGCTTAACTTTGCCCTACTCTTTGTGAAGTGGAGAGTTCAGGTAGACCTTCGACAATTAAAAAATTCCATAATAACAAAAAGAAAACCAAACACAAGATAAGAACTTTACTATTAAACTCATAAAATTCACATAAATTTTTTCATTTTCCCATACATATAACACTTCAATCCACAAAATACAATAAACACCCAAAAAAATAAAATCCACGAAAAAAATTCAATCTTTTATCAGATTAGAAACACAATGCAAAAGGGAGAATTGAAAATCTTTACCTGTTCTTCACCCATGAGTTCCTGCAACCTAGCTTTAAGTTCAGGTCCATGTCTACCGCCACTTTTCGCATTGATAAACACAACGATCGGCGATTCCGCCGGCTGAGGCGCTTCAGCTCCAACAGCATTAGCCATATCATAATGCCGCATCACAGAATCAACATCCTTGTTCTGAATCGCTTCTCTCATCGCTACCCTTAAATACTCCGGGATCGTAATCATCTTCCTCAAATGATCCTTCTGTATCGTCGTCCCTGCGCATCCCCAAATTGTATCTATCACCGATGATCTCCCTGAAGCCGTCGTGTTCAGACTGGTTGGTGTATCCGTCGTCGATAACTCCGGCGAACCCATGTGAAATGACTATTTTACCCGTCACCCCCTTTTTTTCAAATTAAATTATTAATCGAAAATGCCAAAAAAATAAATGTGTCGAATATGTATAGGAAGATAAAAGGTTGGGAGTTGGGGGAGGGGGGGGGTGAAAGTGAAGATGAAGAAAGGTATTGAAATGGTGTTTGAATTTGGTTTTAAGAAAAGAATATTTAATAGTTAATATTTGGATTAATATTTTTTATTAAATATAAACTTAAGATTTATATATTTATGGTAATTATCAATGACAGATATTTAAAGTTGACACTAACAATGGTTTACATATTTTAATTTATCCTAGTTATAATTAGATAAATACTTGTTATTGATAGTGTTTGAAAACAAAAATATTATAATTTTAACTAACAAAGTACGTTGATTTGCTTGGCTCATTGATTCTATTTTTAACAACTTTTTATCGAAAATCATAGATTTCCAACATAATATATCGTTTCGAAGAAAATACTAGTTTCTAGTAGATATATAAGTTTGAAATAAGCAAATCAAATTTCTACTAAATATTTTTGTCAAGCTGCATGAAATTGATTTCAATCAAATCAGACTCAACTCAAAGAAACTCAACTTATCTTAGCTCATCACATCTCATCTTATCTCGACTCAGAATACTCAAGGTAGGAACTTTCTGGGAGTTTCTCTTATCCGACAACGATTACTTATGAGCTAGTGATTGTACAACAAGTTGCCATTGTTGCCACAGTCGTTCCGTACTTGCCAGGTAGGGAACGAATCGACCCACTAGGGACCACCAACAAATCAAACAAGTCCTTTATTGTTTTAGGAACTCTATTAAGAGGGGACCTCAATATAATGTAATATGATGGTCCCAATCCTTACCTACGCTTGACTACGTAGTTTGACGAGTGCGAGTTGGATTAATTTTTACTCATTCGGTGCTCGATACTCCTCCCAACACTCAATGCTCATAAGACAATCTGAAGAAATTGCATCACTGATGCAATGGATTGCACTAAGAGAACTTGCAGGAAGAAAGGGTGAATCACAGCAAACTT
>JAOTQR010000097.1:1511200-1559398 GCA_025774065.1 Solanum ossicruentum | reverse complement strand
GGGGGGGGGGGGGGGGGGGGGGCGGGGGGGGGATTGGGGAATCCACAAAGGGGTGAAGAAGTGAAAAGGGTGTTGGAGATTTTGTTGAGAAACAAGAAAAGGAACCCAGTTTTGGTAGGTGAAGGTGAACCAGAAGGTGTAGTGAAGGAAGTTTTTAAGAAGATTGAGAAAGGGGAATTGAGTGAAGGACATTTGAAGAACTTACAAATTGTTCAAATGGAGAAGGAGTTTTCATTATCTTGTGATAAAATCCAGATGGTTAACAAGATTACAGAATTAGGAAGGGTAATTGAGAGCAAGATGAACACTACTGGAGGTGTGATTCTTGATTTAGGTGATTTGAAATGGCTTGTTGAGCAGCAGCAGCAACCGATGATTTCGGAGATTGGGAAAGCAGCAGTTGCTGAAATGGGGAAGTTATTAGCAAGATTTCGAGATGAATTTGATAATAAGTTATGGTTGATTGGTACAGCAACGTGTGAGACATATTTGAGATGTCAAGTTTATCATTCAACTATGGAAAATGATTGGGATCTTCAAGCTGTTCCTATAGCTTCAAGATCTCCACATCCAGGAATATTTCCAAGGTACTTTGAATTGGTTTAATCCTGCTTTTGGAATTGATCTGTGTTTGGCAATATGAACAATTTTGGATAAAAATTGAATCTTTGAATCTAGTCTAAGATGCTCTTTCTTTCTGGAATTATTCTGTGAAGTATGGTTTTTATCTCTGTTGAAACAATCTTGTTTTTTTGCTCTAGAATTTGCTTGGATTATGGATGTTTTAGGATTTTGCTTTCCTTATTTCTAGGATTATTATGCTTTTGTTCATACATTTGTCAAATCTTAGTTATAAAGAATGTTAGCAAAATTTGTTTACTTCATCTGAGATAGGCTATGATTGACAAGAGGGGTTGCTCGGATGGTAAACACCCTCTCGTGGGTTCGAGTGTCTAAGGGAGCAATAAAAAGGTAGGAGCTTTGTGGGTTCGAGTGGCTAAGAGGATAGGCTTCATCCCACGATGTAGTATACTGTGTAGTTCTATGGCTTCTGCTGATATTTTTAGTACTTTCTATTGATTTTGGTGCTTCTATGAACTTTTTAGGCTTGGAAATGAGAGAATTCTTGGAAGTTCTTTGGATCCTCTGAATCAGCTGAAGAGCTTTACTGGTCCGGTGCCTTCATCACCCAGGCGTGTACCAGAGAATTTAAATCCGAGATTGAGGACGTCGTGTTGTCCCCAGTGCAAGGAGAAGTTTGAACATGAGTTGTCGAAACTTGTATCTGAGTTTGAGAGTTCGTCATCCGAAGCTAAATCAGAATCTCCTCCTCGACCTCAGTTGCCTCAATGGTTGCAAAGTGCCAAGGCGAAGAATGATAGTAAAGCAACGACTTTGACGCAGGTATGCTTTTTACTTGATTAACAGATGTTTAGAATGACTTAAATTGCGTATGTACAACCTGATGAATCATTCTGTATTTTGATGTCTTTGCAGATTAAGGATCAGGGTCTTTTGCAGCAAAAGACTCAAGAACTACGAAAGAAGTGGAACGATACATGCTTGCAACTTCATCCTAATTTCCAGCACAATGTTGGGCCTCAAAGAACAGTACCACCTGTTCTCTCTATGCCAGGGTTGTATAATCCGAACCTGCTTTTGCGTCAACCTTTACAGCCCAAGCTTGTTCCTAATAGAAGCCTGGGAGTGAGCCTGCAACTGAACACCAACCAAATGGCTAGCCAATCTCTGGAAAAGGCAGCTAGCCCTCCTGGAAGCCCTGTGAGGACCGACTTGGTTCTTGGTCCAAAACCAAGTGAAACTGCCCCAGAGAAGACTCTGGATGATCAAGCGAAGGACTTCCTCAGCTGCATTTCTTCCGTGCCTCAGAACAAGTTACTTGACAAATTTGCAAGTGCACTAGATGCTGATACGTTTAAAAGGCTTCTCAAGGGTCTCATGGAGAAAGCATGGTGGCAGCAAGATGCAGCCTCTTCCGTGGCTTCTGCTGTGTCAAGGTGCAGATTGGGCAATGGAAAACAGCGGGGTGGTGCACCAAAGGGTGACATATGGCTGTTATTCACAGGTCCTGACAGATACGCTAAGAGGAAGATGGCCTCGGTTCTTGCAGACCAAATGTGTGGAAACAGTCCTATAATGATATCCCTTGGCTCACGGCGAGATGATGAAGAGTCAGACATAGGTTTCCGTGGAAAAACAGCTGTAGACCGTATAGCAGAGGCTGTTCGGAGGCATCCACTTTCAGTTATTATGCTTGAGGATATAGACGAGGCAAATGTGCTAGTTCGTGGGAGCATAAAACGAGCCATGGACAGAGGTAGGCTTACGGATTCACATGGCCGTGAGATTAGTCTTGGCAATGTTATATTCATTCTTACTGGAAATTGGTCTACAATGAGCCCTGAGAGCTACATGAATGAGTATTTGATGGAAGAACAGAAACTGGTCTCCGTAGCTAGTTCCAATTGGCAGTTAAGGTTAACAGTTGGTGAAAAGAGCAGCGCTAAGCGCAGAGCGAGTTGGTTGTATGATGAAGACAGACCTCGGAAAGAATTGAATCTAGGTCTCTCTTTCGATCTTAACGAAGCAGCTGATCTCGAGGATTATAGAACTGATGGATCCCACAACTCAAGTGATCTAACTGTTGAGCGCGAAGAAGAACCTAGGCGATTCTCAGTTACATCCGTTCCTCACGAGCTCGTCAGCTCCGTGGATGACACCATGCCATTCAAGCCAATTGAATTCCCATTTGCTCGACGTGAGATCAAGAAAACTATCAGCAAGAAATTCTCCATGATCGTCGATGACAAGGTGTCAATCGAAGTGGAAGACGATGTAGTAGACCGGATCCTAGGTGGCTTGTGGCGTGGTCGGACAAGCCTAGAACAGTGGGTGGAGAAAGTATTAGGTCCGAGCTTCGAGAAAATCCAGCCCCGGCTACCCTCTTCCGATGAAAACGTCATCGTTCGACTTCAGCTTGAACTGTTGCATCCAGACTCCAACAGCCATAACAATGGAGAATGTCTACCCAGCAAAGTCACAATAGTGGCTGATGGGCTGTAGTGAAAGATTTTCCTCATTCCACTTGGGTATATTTTGTAAATAGGGAAAATTGTGTGGCCTTGGAACAAACAAAACAAGATTTAGAGGGGGTAAAGAAGCAAAAAAAAAGAAAATTATTACCAAAAGAGTGAGATGTTGATAGATTAGAGGAGACCTTGAAAGGTCGCAAGAACCTTTTTTTTTTTCATTTTTTTTAAAATTTTATTTGGTTGTTATAGTAATGTTGTACTACTAGATATATATTATTATTATTATTATAAGACATGATTAATAAAATGGAGGAATTCTTGAAATTTCTGTACTTATTTTCTTAATCTCTATGAGATAACGATAAAATCTGTGTATATTTTACTTTTCTTAAATTTCACTTAGGATTTCATGGACTTATTATTGTTGTTATTTACACATTTCTTTGAGGTTTGAAGACTTCTAAAAGGTTTTCGCACAAGGTCAACCATTCAAGAAGGAATCAATTAAAAAACAAGTTTTTGGTACGCAGGATAAGATGGGATGAACTGTCCACATAATATGAATTTTATCTCAAATTTAATTTTGAGATGTTTTTTTAGACGTTTCACCTTTATTTCATCAAATTTGAAATTATTTTATCTCGATGTAAATTAATTTAAGACTAATAGGTGTCGTAACAACACTTACAATTATTTAATTATAAAATAATAAATTAATCTAATTAACTAGCGCCTTCTAAAAGTAAAGAGGTCTCACTAACTATTGCTGGAAAACGGTGTTACTGAATTTCTGTTATCATAGATATCTACATCTGCATCATAAAATGATACAGCGCCAAAATGTATCAGTTCGTGAAATGTGTCGTATGCAAAGCAGCCTAACACCAAACAACCTTTTCGACAAACGTAGAACCTAATTATTATTCTTTTTTCTTAATTTATATGATATAGTTTGAATTTCAAAAGTTAAATTACTGAAAATTTTAAATCCTTTAAAAAAATAAAATAATTTATTTATTTTTAAAAAACAACAGCATAAGTAGAAAAAGCAGAATTCTGATGGCAGGTCAAAGGTGCATGTGTGGCAGAGATCAAATGGTCAAAATTGAACTTTTTGGTTTAATTAGTCTCTCAGTGAAATAAAACCTAAACTTAGGGACAAATAAGAAACACAAAAATGGCCCTATATTTGTACATATCACACGTTCATGTACGAAAAAGTTAATATTTCAAGTTCGAATTTTAAAAATATGAAAAAAATTATTTCTATCAAAAATATATCAAATAATATTTAAATTTTGAGAAAGAATATATTTATGCATTGAATATAAATTGTGATAAGATAATCGAGATTTATTCATCTACAATCAGACATTTCGAATCGGACTAAAAACACGCTTGATAATTTGTATTTCAAATTTAATCAAATTTCGGTGTACGAGAAAAAGAAAAGGACACGTTGATGCATGTGTTACGTGTCGCCACCTCTCTAAAAAGCTGTAATTGTAAGTATGAATGTGGACCATGCAAAAATATTCATATACCAAAAGTGACGTTGTAACTACGTGTCTCATGCAATTTATTGCATTTTTTACTTTATAATAATTATATTTTTTAATTTTTTTATAAAAAGAATTCGCTATATTTTCATAAGTTACTAAGTTTTGAAATAAGTTATTTTTCTTATTTGCAGATGAGGCTTTTTGTCAAAGAAAAAGCATAATTATATCGATAAATAATATAGGTACGAATTTGTTCATCTCTTAATTTTTTCATAATTTGAGGTCTGACAGTTGCATATTTCTCAAACTAGGATAATTATAATTTGATCTTCCTCGTGATTCGAGTGTCGTTAATGACATAATTCTCGAACTACCTAGGTTCAAACTTGATCTCCACAAATTTTCTCCACTATTTTGTTGTCAAGAATAGTTCAGATATATTCTCATCTTATCTTTATGAATATTCTATGAATTTATAAAATTTCTAGATTTTTATACGAGTAGACTTGAAATATCTTCAATTTGAGGTGTAATTTATAATTACAAATTTCATATTCGCCTCGAAATTTTGAATTTCATGAGGCTTTTCTCAATTCTCATTGTTATGATGACAAGGAAGCTGATTCAAAAAGAAAATTTCCAATGAATTTAGGGATAATTAGTATTATAAATTTTAGCTGTGAAATTACTTACTAATATTTATATTAAGATAGATTATATAATTAATTTGATCGTAATATGCCATTTTTATTCAAACTCTTAATTAAACACGAAATACTTTTATGAACTAAATTATTCTTTAAAAAATAATTATTATTTTAAAAAAAATATTTATATATTTTTATATAAATATATATTTTTTTCCATTTTCTCAAAATATCTAGTGTACACGTGAACACAATTGCTTGCCAAAGATTCTACTAATTATCCACAATCACCATATATACTTTTATTTTATTTTTCTTTTTGACTAGAGTATTATATAAAATATGCGATTCGAATATGTATTATTAAACATGCTAAAACAGAACAGAAGATTATAATCTTAGGTCCATATAATTTATTAGAATTCTACTGTCTATAATTCAGATTTACGCGTTACAAAAATATTATTAGAGATGATGTTTATAACATAATTTTATCTATTCTCAAAATTTAAACTTAAAATTTCTGATTAAAAATAAAAATATATCAACTATTTATTTTAGTACTTATAACATATGAAATATTTTCTTATATATTTTTTAGTTCTATAAATAGAATGAATATTCACAAACTAAAAAGTTACAAGTGCCGTGCCCTTTGCAAAATGATGCTCTTGTCCCTTGGAAACAAAAATGGCAAAACTTTTCAACAATATTGTCATCCATGACGTGTATAATTGAGTTTGCACTTATTATTATCCAATTAATTATTTTTATATTTGAATTTTTCCTACCTTATTTTGATAAAAAAAATGCCATTAATTAACCAAGGGAATTGCTTGTAAATTTTCTTACAATATTTTAAAAATATAAAATATGTGATGAAATTGAGATGTTTCTTGAAAAATTCAAGCCATAGTATTTTACTATATGAATATAATATGCAGGTCGAAGTTGAATAAATTATGATTATTAACTTATCATATTGTAAAATATCAAAATCAAACTTAAAAATATAGAACCCAATCGTGATAATCTTTTAAAAAATTTACCAAATCAAGTTTTTCGAATATCATACTATGTCCACGTTTAATTAATTATGTAAGAGTTAAAATTTTGCTATATATACAGATTCTGGTGAAAGGTCGAACTATAAGAATATATTAATATACATAATTTTATTGTAATTTTTTTTAATAAAGAATGAATAACTCATTAAATCTGACGAAAAATTAAATTAAATTTTACTAAATATTTTTTTAAAATCAAATATGACCTCTAAGTCAATAATGCCAACTTTATCAGTTAATATATTTTTTGGAGAGTTGCATATAGATGACATAAGACAAATTATTTCAAATTTAATAAGGTAGGGTTTTAGTTATAAATTATAGTAATTAATATTGTATAGACTTTTCTTAGTCAGCCCTGATATATATGGACCATTTTTATTTTAACCTACTTAGGACGGCAGAGTCTTAAATTCATGAAGAAAGTGATAGAAACTAGAATTGATTTATTGTTGACATTTTATTAAAGAGGAAATTACAAAGAATTTTCTCAAGGACCATCAAAGCATGTGATAAAATAAATATAATTTTTTAAATTTTTAAGTATAAAAAAATTATGATAATAATTATTGAATCGAACGATACATAACGAGGTCAAGACGAATAATTCAAGTTAAAAATGAAAAGTTATCAAATCAGTAGAAAATCTATCACGACATACAGTTGATTGAATTAAACGATAATTGAAATCCTCTTATTCTTAATGAGTCAATTTACCCTCTAGAAATATTAGTTAAATCTCTCATCTCTAATCTCTAAATGAAAAACAATCTCGATAGAAATACACTTTCTTCCAACCCTGATTCGATCATTTAATCAAATAATAGTACTACGATTCGAGAGAAAGTTATAGTATTTACTCGAACACTACAATAAAAGTGTGTTGAATCAAGAACAAATAGTAAACGCCTTTATTATGGATGCTTTATTCTGTCTCCACAAATCAAAGTCCAAACCGACACAATAGATATTGCAATGTGAAAAACTTTATTTAAAAAAATAAAATAAACATCTATCACATATATAAAATTTTAAAAAGTCCCACATAATTCTAAAAAATAAATTATAAAATATTTAAATTAAAATAAATCAATACGAATATCGAATATCACGTAACAAGAAGGAACAGACAACCGACCTCTTTAATGCACATAAGAACCAGCTTGAATTTTGAGACCACTATATTATTTGGCTCAAAAAACAAACAAAAATAAAAAAGAGAAAAAACAAAACTATCACTATACAACAATTAATGTAAATGTATAATAAATCTCTCCCATATCCATAACCCCACTTCCTCCGCCGAATTAATTGCAAAATTTCATCCACACAATCTTTTAAAATTTTTTATTCGATATTAGATATTTAAAAATAAAAACTGGAATGTCGATTGAGAAATTTTATATTAGAAAGTAAAATATTTTTTAACAAAGGGAATTTATATTTGTGAAATTCGAACTTAGGACTTCTGATTAAAGATAAAAAAACTTTAGATTTTTATTTGATGTTAGATATTTAAAGTAAAGTTTGACTAAATTCGTATCAATCTTAAAACTTTTATATTGAAGAATAAAATATTTTCTAAGAAAGATAATTTCATATTCATAAAAATTCAAATTCGATACCTCTAATTAAAAATAAAAAAGTATTTACCACTTTAACATAATCCTTTGCTCTACAACTTTAATAAACACCAATGACAAAGTATGGGGGGGTGGGGGGTGGGGGGGGGGAGAGCAAATAAGTAATATGATAAGAAGTGTTGTATAATTGAAAAGAATAATAGAGTATTCAGATGATAGAGTGATGATATAAACATTTTTAGTTATTTTGTTAAAATTAGTGAACTTTAGTAAATAGCTATTATGTGATTGATGTGGATGATACACAGTTAAAATTTAGATAAGTTTATGAGGTGATCAACCATGTGGTATTTAATTTAAGAGTGAGATGATTGGGCGAAAATGAAAATTTTAAAGTAGTAACTGGAAAAGAAAAGAAATACGTATAAATTGTAATGATCTAAATTTCATAAATAGTTATAATTATGAAATGCAACTATAGTGATCAAATTATCAAGTGAAATATAAGTAACCATGATTTAGAGCTTTGACATATATCGATTATATGATCACTGAAAGATCACTGTTATTTAATTTTATAATTAAGAATAATATAATTTATTTATACGTTATTTTTAATCAAGATAGGCAATGATCATTTTAGTGTTGACGTTTATAACTTTATAATTGAACTCATAAAATTTGAATTTTGAATCCGCATGCACGACATGGTTGATCAATGACCAATTACTTCTTTACTTTACGATTAGGCAACTTTCTGTGGTTTACAAATATTAAATAACCTAATAGTACATTCATGAATAACGTGGTAATAGACTTGACATACTAAAACATCTTCTTTATTAAACATTTTCCAATATCACAATATTTATATCAAAACGTCCTATATGTATGTACTATTTAATGGTAGATCAGTGATTAATTTTGTTTATTAACAACTGATTGCCTTTTCTTTCAGGTCAGGCAATTCTCTGTGATTTATATCCGTAGAACATTATAGAAATACATTCGTGAATAAGATCGGTAGATCTTGACATAATAAAAGTATATCTCTTCTTTATTAGTCATTTTCAAATATCATGATATTTACATCAAAACGCGTTTATATTATTTGGCTATAGATCATAGATGAATTTCCACATTAATAATTCATTTTTTTTAGTATAATTCGTATTTAGTTTATTCATAAATAATGAGGTGATAGAGTTGACACACTAATAATATCTTCTTTATCAGTCATTTTCAAATATCTTAACATTCATATCGGAATGTCTGCATACTATATACATATTTTTTTTACTGATTATATCATATCTTATTTGAATCGAGGTTTATCCAAAATAATCTTCTTATTTTTATAAGATATATGATATAACTGCATATACATTATTCTATTCAGATTACATTAGTAAAAATATTTAAAATATATTATCATTACTATATATTATTTAATGATAAATTAGAGACGAACTTATTTGATGATTTTTTTTCTTTTAGAATAATGTGTATGTGATTTATTGGTGAATAATGTGGTGATCGACTTGACATACTAATAGTATCTCCTTTATTAATCAGCCTATTGAAGATTAACTACAAAGACCATGCATGTGTTCACATTTATTGATTGTTTTCTTTTTCTTTTTGCCAAATTAATTTATTGGCTTCACATTTGTCCCTACTTTAACATCACCAAGGCAATATTGACCAATAACATTAAAACCATACATATTTTTGCCTAGCAAAATGCCCCACTTGGCTGTAAGTCTATCATCTAAATGAAGAAGGAATCTTCCCAAAGGGAAATAAGGTATTCCAATTTTCATCTAAAGTGATTATTGAAAATAAGAAAGAGGAAAAAATGAGCTATATGACATTCATTGATTCGACTAATCTGAATTGGTATTAGGCAAAGCGTATTAAAGCCCATTAAAAAGAAGAAAGACTACTTGTTCTAAACATTTTTTGAGTTCAAATTGAGACTTCTGATTAAAAATAGTATATAAATAATCAGTAATTGTTCATCGATTATGCCTTTTGGTCCATGATTGGTAAGAACACCAATCACATGGGGGTGAGGTGGGGTTGGGGGCGGAAAACTTAGCTTTTCAAAGCGGATCATCAACCTTTCATACCCACTCACCTCCTTGCTTTCTCTCTTTAAAAAAGCATGCGAGAAGTACGAAGAAGCTAAGCCACTAGTTTCGTGACAATGGCCAGGGGGCCGGTTCCGCAGAGCAAGGTCCGGATTAGACCTTCTAAAATCGGCAAAAGTAATATATTTTGAATGTGTTATATATTTTTAATTATATTCTTTTCACCACATTCTTCGAGTATATGAACTATTCAACTATTTCCTTCGACGCTCGTTGTGAAACTACAAATATGTCAATATATTAGGTCTTTCTTTATTACTTTGCAATAAAGACTATGCATGCATGCCATATAGTTTTGTGTTCATATTTATTTGTGATGTAACTTATGCATAAATGGGATGTTTCAAAGAAGTCAAAAAGATAACTATTTGTACTTTTGGTGTTTTGTGGGACAAATCCCCACTATGCAACATGCAAAAAGCATACATTTTTTGAATGTCAAATGGAAATTTTAGCCTTCGCACAATTTATTGCTAGACTACCTATATGGTGTTTTTCTTTAATTCAATAGTTAGCCTCTTATATTGAATATCTACACATTTGGCTCTTGAAAGCAACTTTTGAAAGTGATGGAGGGCAAAATGAATATTAATTAAAAAAAAAATTACATGATAATAAATTATGTGTTGTTGCTACTGTTCTCTTATCTATTATCAGCATAGTCGCTCAACTATCATATATTATTTTCATATTTGATTTTATTATGCTTTACTTGAGGTGATAATCGAGCGAAAACAATTACCACTCCAACTTTACAAGGTAATAATAAGATCGTGTACATACTACCATTCTCAAATCTCACTTACGAGATTATACTGAATACGTTATTCTAATTGATAAGATATTAAACTTAATATTTAATAAAAAATAATTTTTATATTACTAACACCTGCGTAACTCATATTTAAACTGAATAGTACTTAAGTCATAGGCCCAAAATGGACTTGTTGGATCCACTACTTTGTTAATGGATTATAAAACTTTCTCAACCACTCCATGCAAGGAGCCTCTATTATGGCCACAATGGAAAAGATAATGAGACAAATAAATTAATAATATTTTTCTTCTGGTATATAATAAGTGTGGTTCTCCAAATTAACTTGGTCCAGAATAAATATTACTCCACTTTTTAAAATATAAAGAAAATACTAATTAGACTAAAAATTCTTATGATTAATGATAATAATTTTTCCTAAAGAATGCGCCATCTTAAAATTACTTAGTTTTGAACTTGAAAGAGCTAGTAAGATAAAATCGCTTTTTTATTTTCTTTATTAGAACGTAGGAGCTATTCTTACATGTTCACGTCAATTTCACGATCTTCTAATCCATTCTTGACAATGGAAGAAAAAATTTACATTCAATTTAAGTCAGGCTCGAACGGATAACTTTCTCACCATGTCAAGAAATTCATAAAAGGGTGATTATAATATTCAAACTAAAAAGTAAGATATTGAAATTTAAATATAGTTTATGGGGACTATAGTAAATTACATCAAATAATTTATCAAGAAACAAACATATATATCTATATATATATATATATATATATTGATTGTATTCTTTGGCAAAGAAAGTTACCACATGTCTGTCTGAAAAAGACAATATTTTATTTTGGATCAGAAAAAGTAGTTTAAATGTTGCCTTTACAAAGTTATTATATGCTGCAACTACTTGTAAAAAGCTAAAGCTATTACAATATTATTTGTCCCATTGCTTGTGTCAAATCAACCTTTTTAATATAAAGACAAACTACTCTCTCAACCACTCTATTTTTCTTCATATATTTATTTTCACTCTTTTACCTAATTACCAAATCCCACTATTTCATCTCTTTTTGTCAGTCAGGGGCGGAGATTCTGAATCTCATTTGATAAAAAATTATACTATTTATATATAATTAAAATAATTTTTATATATACAGTAAATGCTGAATTTTCTTTGACTAGTTTATATGTCTAATTATTTAGATTTTGGATCTCAATCCCTTAGTGAAAATTCTGATTTCAATGTTGTTTTCAACCATAACATTTTTATTTAGATAGTTCAATACACAAAATAATTTCATTAAGAAATGTATCCCAAAAGATTATATTTTCTAATACTAAGTATTAGCTTAGTAGTTTCTTTTTCGATTTGAATTCGTGATATATATCACATAAAGATAGTTGTTACTTCAAAATTCTCGTCCTCTATTTTTATTAACTTAAATAAATTAAATATTTCTATTAGATTTCTTGTTAGTGGTTGGAAGAATGCCATTGGTATTTTCTTAGTTGTTTCAATACTCCCAAAAAATTTTGTGTATTATATTCTTCAAGTTTGATTTTAAACCATTTAAAAGGTTATACATATTGATAATGTAAAATAAATTTTTATTAGAAGTGTAATTTAAAATGTTATAGTAGAATGATATCGAAGTTAAAAACAAAGTTACCCTTATCAAAGAGTTATTGATATTCTTTCGTCTAAAAATTACACTGTATAGATGATTCAAATAAACCTAAATCTATATGATATAATTTTATTTTTTTAATCCTTATCTTATAGCAATTAGTGATAACTATAAAATTGTCCCACACTGTCATTTTCATATTTTATATTAGTCTATCCTTGAAAAAAAATCCAACTTCCCTAACCTAACTCACTATCAGAATTAGGAATTAAAAAAAAAATTAAAAAATGTCATGTGGATGAATTATTTTATCAATTATAAAACTATTTAAACTTATAAAACAAAATAAAGCCAAAAAAGGTAAATCGAATGCACCCTTATCTCCTTTTTTTTTTCTGAACTGTTTTGAAATACTTTTTCTTGATCGTTTATTGAAAATAATCTTTTCACCTATTAAAATTGCTATATCTTCAAATTTACTTATAAGATTATATCAAGTATATTATTATTATTATTAATATAAAAATGATAACTTAATACAAATCTTTAACTAAGAAAATAATTTTTTTTTTAACCAAAAACGTTAAAGAGGCATGCACTCTTATCTTATCTCATTCATGGACATCATAATAATGATTGATAACAAAACATGACTTTTTGGTTTAAAAAAATTATATAAAAACGCGTTTTAGAAAGAAAAAAAAAACTTTACAAAGTCAAAGTAAATGGAAAGTTTGAATTAAAAAGCAAAATAATATAATTTTCTAGAAGAAGAAAAAAGAAAAAAAAGTGATAAACCCTTCGGCGCGGCCACAGAAAATCAAAACAAACGTGTTTTTTTTTTCTATTTATTTTATTGTTAATTTATTTATGTTAAATTTCAATTAATCTAGATTTATGTGATATAAAATCTATTAAAGTAATAGAGTAATATATAGTATAATATACAATAAGTAAAATGAACCGTAATTTCCTTTTTTGGTATTAATATATATCTAGTCATTTTAAAATAATTGTTAGGATTATTAAATAACACTCATTATTAGTCAGCATCATAGCATTCTTTAATTATTAATTAAGATTAAAGTGTTCTTTTAACCTAATACCCCCCCCCCCCCCCGGAAAAAAAAATCAATCAATCAATATTTTCACCAAATAAAAAACAAAAAGTAAAAGTAGGACCATTTTAGTTACGTAAACATTTAAAAAGTGAAAAGAGTTGCTTCACAAGAAAAAAAGATTAATAATGCATCACCTTTTCACTTTTACAAATGTGTAAAAAAACTCACCATTTTATTATTAATAATCCATTACTATATATTATTTTAGTAGTGAACAAGTAAACCTAAAGTGTCGTATATGAATTAATAATTTTTGTTTAGCTTCATATTATCGAGAACATGATTTTAGATAGAAAAGAGTGGAGGTAACGTATCAAGATATAAAATGTTAGACGATTAGTAGGGATAAGATGATATCTGATCCTGTGATATAATAGGTTAGTAGAAGTAGTGGTGTCTTTATATTTATGTTGTTCTTGCCGTCATTTATTTTATTACTTTTATTGTCTTTACAAATAATTACTTTCTTTCTATTCTAATCGTTTGATTTCATATCTAGTATTTTCTACTCTTGGAGATAATATTTTTGAGATGAGTATCTTTCGAAAACAGCCACTCTAACTCTATGAGATAGTAGTAAAGTTTGCGTACATTTTAACATCTCTAAATCTCACTTATGAGATTTCATTGAGCATGTTATTATTATTTACATATGTATAACATATAAAATATCTTAAACATCTGATTATAATCTTATTTATCATTAAATATTAATTTGAGATCGTCATAAAAAATAATCCATGAAATTCAACTCCATGAGGCGCATGTGACAATACAAAGAATAATATCTTTATTAACAGGATAAGATACGACAACAACAAAAAGTTTTTATTAACCACCTAATGAAGCAACTAGCTAATTAATTATACTTTTAATTTACTAATAAAATAATTAAGATGCATCAACTTTATGGATCTCACTTTTTAATCAATCAAATAAACAAAGATTAAATTTTGATTAAACAATAATAAAATGGAATGTTAACACCTTTATCTGAGTGCCTATTTGAATAAAAGGACAAATAAGAGCATGCCTTTTTATTTATTTTATTTATTTTGCTCATCTTTTTGTAGATATGCAGGCTTTTTTTAGTACCATGCTTACATGTTCCCTCTAACCAAAACTTCAAAAAATATTTTATCTATTTATTTCTTATCACCTTTTTCGCTCAATTTTTTTTGTCATATTAGCAATTAGTACACCCCCCTCCCCCATCATGATTGGGGACATTCTTGTAATTTCACACAAGAAAAAAGTAAAAACTTTTTATGTAAATCGAATAATTTCATGTTATGCAAGTGATCAATTCGAATCAGATAAAATTAAAGAGTACCTTGAGAATTCATTGGTATGATGTCGATTGATCAATGAAGAAGCATTTTATGAATTCGAAAAACTTTATTAGTAGGATAGTAATTAATGACACTTATTTTGAATCAGAATAAGTCAATAGAATTGATTAGTCTTGTATTACTTTACTATTATATAGAGAAGGCCAAAAGCAGACACCTCATGATTGACGTATTTACTCAAGCTAAAGATATTTATGTAATTTTTATAAATATTTTCTATTTTGATTTATTTATTTATATAAAAAAATAAAAAGGTAAAAGAGCCCATGCATATGTTGGTTAAGACATTAAATACGAGGGGACATTTACTTTTCTTCAATTTTATCCAGGTTGTAGAAAGCTATATGGAATTAATTTGTAATAAATACTGATAAGAAAACTCTCTTTTAATAGGTTTTATATCTTCAAATGAGTTGAAGTTTTAATACTACTCTTAAATATTGAAAGAAAAATTCAAAAAATTATAATAACAATTTAAAATGAAGATTGTAAATTTCGAGTCTTGAATATTTTTATAAATAAATTAATAAATTATTTTAATACAAATATTAAATAACGAGTGAGAAAATCTGAATAGTCAAGTATAAAAGGATCAACCACAAAATTTAATATGTGGGGAGCCATAAAAGAGTTGGCTAAGGCGTGGCTTAAAAGTTGCCAACTTGTCCTTGTTTGTCTTTTCAATTTAGGACAACTTGACGCAAAAACATTGATTTGTAACTTTTTTTATATTCAAAATTCATTGATACAACTTAAGTCGATCTTCACTGAGCTGAAGCATATACAATGAGGGATGATACGACTAATTCAAATCATATACAATGAGAGATGATACGACTAATTCAAATCATACTCATTCAATATTAATATGAAAGGAGACGAAACACTCTCTACTAAGAAATTTTTTGATCTCAAAGTTTGATCAGATCCAAGTAGACGTGAAAGGATCCCACCATCACATGATGATTGATGAAATATTGACTACTTCAAAGGAGTTGAGATTTTATTATATTGAACTAAAAATAGATAGATTGAACTGACTCATTTTGGCCTACATTCATGTTCCTTACTATTATTAGATTATGACCCTTTTGTATTTTGAAATGATCATACAATGTGGCCCAAAAACAAAATTTGTACTTATCATTTCATTGATTTTCTAGTCAATTGATGCAAATAAATAAATAAAATAAAAATAGTGGCTCAATTTGCAATAAATAAAATCATTTTTGTGACTATTTTTCATTTCCAAATCTTAAACAATGTTTGATATCACTTATATTTTTGTGGTATTTGGTAAAATCAAGAAAATATATACATATATCAACAAGATAAATCTGTACTGGGCTTATTGGGCTTTTCATATTGGGCTGCCTTGGTCCAAGTCCATTTTTTTCATGGACGAATAATGTTTATGTATAGGTCACGTGTTGGGGCCACAGAAATAGTCACTAGTGCTTGCACTGTTTTTCATCTTACTCCAAATCTCGCTAATGCAAAATACTTTGCGCACTAAATAACCTAAAAATGAAATTTAATATGTCAAAATAGTTATATTTTACATAATTACACGATATAACTTCGATCATGCGACTTGAAGGGGAGACGAGAGGCGAGCAACGAACAAACTCCGAAGAGGGAAATTATACATATGTATTTGTCAAATCTTATCTCCACATTCTCTTTTCTTTCTTCTCCGCGATTGGTATAAGTTCGAAATGTGAGTGACATTTTGTTGAATTTATTGAAAGAATGAAAATTGTACTTAAAGTCGAGCCTTCTCCAACATGACTTTTGAACAACGCGAGTTTTGCCAATCGCACATGACTTGTGAACAATTCAAAACTAGGCAGAATGAAGATAGTAATTGAACGTCGTACAACATCTCTCTTCCAATCGAGCAGAGACTAATAACATGAAGTTTTTTCCAAAAATGAGATAAATCGAACAAACGGTTGCCTTCCCATGTATGGAAAACTGGAAATAATGTTTTGTTTTCCCTATCGCCAGGATGCAACATCTCAAATGGCTCTGCACCTGCTCATCGATATGTTTATGTTGAGTCTTCCATGCAAGCAATGGAGAGCAGAAGCGAATCTAGAAATTAAATTTTACGATCAATATTTAATAATTTAGGTGATTTTTCACATATATACTTGGATTCAGTTTGAACCTGTTGACTATATGCTCCATCCGCCACTGATGCAGAGGGTTGCAAAGGTTTTTCATCTCTCATTTCAGAAGAGACGGACTACTCAACAGAAATATGGCCTCATTTACGTTCTTAGCCAGTTCTGCAGCTGCTCCAATGTAGGTATGAGGTGTTAAGTTCAAGAGAGATGTCTTTGCATCAGCTGGTATGTCTAACTTTTGTATGAATTCTCTAATGCTTTCTTTGTTCACTGCTCTTCCTCGCGTTAACTCCTTCAGCTTCTCATAAGGCTCTGGCACACCGTACCTTCGCATCACCTAAAATACCAAACAAAAATAAAAATGTTGAACTTCGTAAAATTCATCAAGACACATGGGCGTCAGGGATGAGAACTTATTAGTCCAGAGTGGACAGTAAATTTAGATCATTTCATAGACACGGCTGAAGTTGTTGTTTCGGAAGACCTAACAGTTCCTCACAATTCATGCAAATCTAGCAAAAAAAGGGATACAGTGGAAGAAAAGCCCTACATAGGGCCATACTAATAACTTGGAAATGTGATAGGTAATACATTAGTATGTCACGTGTACTTTATGTTCCATGTGTTCTACGAGTCTGTTAGTGCTGTAAGAGGGTTTTATGCTACCAGACCTTGAAACATATCCTAGCAAGCACTACCAGCATTGCACCTCTAATATATTGCATGGATCATACAGGGAAGATCAAGTTTGGAATAAGAAGTATTTGCATATGCCTTTCAGGCCGGCTAATACCGATAACAGGTCCAGATAAAGCAAAAACTGCATACCGTTTGTATTGGTTCAGCGAGAACTTCCCAAGTTTTGTCTAAATCTTCCATTAGAGCAGCTTCATTCACCTATATTCAAAATCAATAAGTCAGCAAGGTCGGACAACTTAATCAGTTCATACTTCAACATGGATAATGTGAGCATACGTGCAGCTTTGAGTTTCATCACAGTAGATTACCAGGTAGAATTTCAACTAGTACTTCTTACCTGAAGCTTCTGAATTCCCTGTAATGTACTTCTGTAAGCAAGCAGAGAATGCCCCAGTCCTACTCCCATGTTTCTCAGAACAGTTGAATCTGTCAAATCCCGCTGCAAATGACAACTTGGATCAAGAAAAATTTCGGAACAAGAATACAAGCAACTCAAGGCATTGGATAATGGACACAGCCCACAAATTGACATGCTCAAAATATGTTGCTATACACATCTTATAGGGATTCAAACTTTTTAACATGCTTTCTGAGGACAAAACTACTATCGTCAAACCTTTCTATAATTGTGTTGTTTGTTCTTGATATTTTTTGTCTAATATAGCAAAATGTTATTATGGTGAAGAAATAATATAACATAACCTGAAAAATCGATTCTAAAGAAATTTGTCTGCTATAGTGAAATGTTGTTATAGAAAAGGCTTACTGTAGTACCAACGATGTGTTTAATCAAATGAAAAATGAAGCTTAAATTATTTGGCAGATAGAATATTTTAGTAAAAAGATAAAGATAACATGACCATATTTGACATACCTGCCAGCGTGAAATAGGTAGCTTAGTGCTCAAATGGGATAAATCTCCATTAGCTACTCCAAGGTTGCCTTCACTATTTTCAAAGTCAATTGGATTTACTTTGTGAGGCATCGTCGAGGACCCAATTTCACCAGCTTTAGTTGTCTACGTAACATAAAAGAATTATGAATTCCATCATCCAACAAAAGAATATATTAGAAGATATCTATGATACAGGACAATCACCTGCTTAAAGTAACCCAGTGAAATGTATCCCCAAACATCTCTATCAAAATCAACCAAAATGTTGTTAAACTGGACGATCGAGTGAAAAAGTTTGGCCATATAGTCATGAGTTTCAATCTGCATCACAATGATATTGAGTTAGACGTAGAAAAACAGTTGCTAATTTGGTAATACATACTTCCTCCTTTCCATTTTATTTAACACATTCCATTCTCATTCATTCCAAAAAGATCAACACATGTCTATACTTGGAAATTCTTCGATTTTAACGTTCACATTTTACCCTGATGGCTCTTACGTGAATGAAATGACATGACATGCGGAAGACCGCAAGATTCTAAGGGTTAATTTAACGTGTTATATATATTTTGCCTGTGCATTAAAAGTCTTTATTTCTTAAACTTAATACATAGTTATAAACCATCTTATAAACTAACATGTCGGAATACGTACACAAATAGCTACAAACCTTCCTCTAACTAATGCATAAAACTCAGATACAAAATGAATTATGCCATCCAACCAAACAATTAGTGTATAACAAACCTGAGGAACGTATGGATTGAATTCTAGTCCAAGTGACGAGACAAACTCCTCTGCAATTTCTGGCCAGTTTATTTCAGGATAGGCAGCTACATGTGCATTGTAGTTTCCTACAGCACCAGCAAATTTCCCAAGCATCTTAATTTGAGAAATCTCCCTTCTTTCCCTACTCAATCGATAAGCAAAAATTGCCATTTCCTTTCCAAGGGTTGTTGGTGAAGCTGGCTAGAAGGTGCAAAAAGAATGAGCAATCGTTTCAAAAATTTGTTGTTAAACAATTACTTATAAGCAAAAAATATTATGCAGCCACTGAGGATATATATAAGACCACCATTTTCCCTGGAGGTTAAGCTTCTTGTATAAAAAAAAAGTATACCTGCCCATGGGTGCGAGAAAGCATAGGAACAGAAGAATGTGTTGTGGCCATGTCACATATTGCTTTAATCAACTCATCCATTACTGGAAAAATGACTGTGTTCAAAGCTCCTTTCAGCATCAATGCATGGGCAAGATTGTTGATGTCCTCAGATGTACAGGCAAAGTGAAAAAACTCAAGCACCTACCACACAAAGAGGTCAATTATAGGAAAGATGCATTTAGCAAATAAAGCTTTCTGGGGTTGTCAGGCTTCATATAAATACTTTTAGCTCGAATTTCCTACTTTGATTGAAAGAAGATGCATGTGCAGAGTATGAAAGGAATTTTTTTATCTTTTTTATGACAAGGAACACCGGAACCCTTTGGGTGCACACAGGGTAAACTCGCTCCTGTGTAATAGCTCGTAACCCACACAAGAGAGATAAACCGCACTAGGCAAGTTTCCTGTGACGAGCTCAACTTAGAAGGCCAACCCCTTGCTGTCGCAGGCAAGGAGTTTCGAACTTGAGACCTCCATTATGGAGGTCCCAAGCCAAACCATTCGAGTTACCCCAAAAGGTAGTATGACAGCAATCTATTCATACCTTAGATATCTCTGGATGTGATTGGCATTTTTGTTTCAAGAAGTATTCCACTGCTTTCACATCATGGTTTGTGACTCTCTCGATCTTCTTAACTTCCAAGGCGTCATTCATACTAAATCCATCAATCAAGTCATGCAAAAATGCCTCAGCTCCTTCAGAGAAGCTTGGAACTTCAGCGATTTGGGGTATTCGGGACATTTTTATCAACCACTTAATCTGACAAAAAGAGACATCACCAAAATTTCATTATTGCTTAATGTTTATCCCCATGGGTAATATAATTTTATTTGAAAAATTCGTAATAAAATGAGTTCGAAAATAAACTTTACTACGAGATAGTCAAGGAGGAAAAAGTAACCACCTCAACCAAAATACGGAAACAAATTAATCCATATTCGCTCATAAATGGAGCCAATTCTTTGACTTTACCCCAATAACGGCCATCCAATGGGCATAAAGCTGTTAAACTTGAGAGTTCTAGATCTTGAGAATGACTAGAAGTTATCCCTGTCATCTGAGAAGTTCAAAACAATACCATGTCAATAAATTATATAAGCAATAATTCCTCCAAAAATAAGAAAGAAGACATAAGAATCCGCAACTATGCAATTCCCTCCTAGTCAACTTATACAAAACAAGGAACTAAGATCTCTTTCTTCTTTTTTTTCGGCGGGGAGCAAGAATAGACACTATATTGGACAGTCTGTACAAAAAATTGCAGAGATTTTGAGAGGCGCAGGTCCAGATAGAAGCAGATGCAGATATACATGGCCAATATAAAAACCATAGAATTATAACATCTAGCAACAACAAAGAAGGGAGAAAGGAGAGAGCTACCACGAAGAGGGTTACTATATCGTTAAATTTCAGAATATCCAAGATAGATATGAAGTCCTCTACTCAGGGCCACATACTCTGAATAGCTGCCTCTGCTCCTGAAGAAATGGTCACCAAATTTTGATTTTCAACAGGAAATCCCAAGAACAATACCATTATGGATAATATTGCCTAACCAACCATTAAATTGTTGGGGAGCTGTTACTTTGAGCAGAATTGCCAGTAGATTGGGAAGGTCAATGTATGCATATGAATGCACCAACAAACAATCTGGAGCATTGTATGCTAGAGTTTGGTGGAAATGGGTGTCATTCAAGCACTCCCTGATGAAATTGAAGTTGCTGACCCGACTAACAAGGTATTCTACAGTCAATGGCCTATGATTGGAAACCACTTTTTTGTACCATCTGCATTATATATGTAGACTGACCACAGGGCGGGGAAATGTACCACCAACAAGAAATGGACAGCCTAGAAAGCACAATTTAAGAGGAAAACAACAAGCTCCTAAAAGAATATTGCCAATCCCAAGAAACAGGATAGTTTATCATATGCAGCACTACTGCAAAAAGGAGGATCTCAGGGGACACAACTAGCAGGAGGTTTAATCAGAACTCAGAATACTTTTACACCTCTGTCCATGAGCATGTTGGAGATGACTATACCTGGAAAACCTCCTAAGGGGAGGACAAATCCTTTGAATCAGTGAAGTGGCTAGTCTGGAATGTCAGAGGCCTTAATAGGCCCTTTAAGCAGAGGGAAATAAGTACTTATCTGAAACAACATGAATTAAGTTTGGCAGGATTGCTGGAAACCAAAGTAAAGGAGAACAAATTTAGCACTAGCGTCAATAATGTAACTATGCTCACAATTACAAGGATGCAACCAGTGGGAGAATATGGATAATCTGAAAAGAAGTTGACATTCAAGTCATTATG
The DNA here is from genome assembly GCA_025774065.1 of Solanum ossicruentum. Lineage (NCBI taxonomy): Eukaryota > Viridiplantae > Streptophyta > Magnoliopsida > Solanales > Solanaceae > Solanum > Solanum ossicruentum. Next base: position 1,537,315 of record JAOTQR010000097.1, on the reverse strand, counting down.
AAGAAGGTACATGCTCAATATATTCACTGTGAAATCCATGATAGATACTCAGATTTTTACTGTGCCATCACTATAGTTTTCAAGTATAGAAGTTTGCAATCCCAAGAAGGGTAATTCTTCCCAAGTGGGGATACAGCAACATTGATGGAGTAATGCTGGTCATACAGGATAACCAACCAGAGTGGTGTAATAGGTTGAAGGCAATGATGCTGCAGACTATTGGGGGCAATTGTCTGAGAGAAAATTGGGAAAAACACATCATTTAGTTTTATTTAAGCGGCACCACATTTAATACTGGATGTTACTCTGGAATTCATTTCAAACAGTGTCATGTTAGCAATTTCACAGGAGAGCGTCTATCTGAATACTACTCTCGGATCTTCTATAACTAGACCATTTGCTTGCAAACTAAGTGACAGAATCACTTCCTAAACAAGTTGAAAGAGACTATTTCCTTAGAACCAGATTGTACGTAAAGATAAAGAATATGATGAATTATACAAAAAGTTATAATGCATTGATCAATTCCATGTTACTACAAAAAATCACACTCTTCAAAATCAGTATTTTGGGAACTATCTCGGTTTCATAGAGAAATTTATATAGAATCTTTGAAAAAGACTTTCTTTCATAAGACTTTCATAAGAAAGAAAATACTTACTATCTTTGGGATTTGATCCTACACCGTTGCTCAGGACTTTAGTGGACCGATTCTATTACATAAGTTAACTCCTAATTTTTATCTCACATCATGAGATAAGTACACAGTTATTAAGTTAATTCCTAATTTTTATCTCACATCATGAGATAAGTACACAGTTATTATTGTATCGGCCCAAAACCATGCTTGCTGAAGAAATGAGGTGGATAAAATTTGAGTTGAACTAGATACATAATTAACAAGTGGGAAATGTCAAATTGCTGCCTTCAATACCATAAACTAACCAGGGCCAGGCAACATTTGGACAAACTATATTATACGATGTAAACCTAGCAAAGGGATGTAAACGCAGACCATATATACTTGTTTATATGGTATGTTCAGGTAAACCTACCAGTGACACATTCTCTGGTAGGTTACTTTTCGTTGCCTGTCCAAAACGATTGAAATAAATGCGCTTAAGATAGTATTGTATTCGAAAGCAAAAATATTAGGTGATTTTTTCATTTATTCAAGTTACGATGGACAACCATTTGGTACTTCAATTGGTGTAAGGTAGCATGGGAAAAAGTTGACGTGTGCGCAAGCTTAACCTGGACACCAACTGTTATCCAAAGAAAAAACAACTTTCGATATTCGAGTAAATACAGGTATAAACCTTTCAACTTGCTTATAATCATAGAACAGGATTTCCATACTTACTCTGATATAGGAAACTTAGATATTAAAATAGTAATTAACTACTATAGCAGCACCAATGACTTCATGATAATCAATATCAGTATACCATTAGTGTTAGCTCAGCTCAAAATTGTTAAAACTAATTCTCAGCTGCATACCCTCAACCCCAACAACAAAAAAAGGAGTCTTTAGCATAAAAATCAAACAAATAAAAACGAAAAAATGTTAAAAGAAAGTACACCCAATTGAAATTTCATCTCATATCAACAAACTCCATTTAGAAAAATCTAACCTTTTCTTGAAATTTCAAGGAGCTGACAGTAGACCCTTTAGCTATTGCTCTGCAAGAACAGATTTTTCTAGCTGAAAACGATAAATTCAATGGATTTAGCCAAGAATTTGGAAGATTATTAGGTTTTTGAGTAATGGGGTTTGACAACAACATCTTCTTGTTGACACATGAACCTCTGAAAGATGTTCCAAGTTCCATTTTTTTAAAAGCTGAAGTGGTCGGACTACCAGAGAAGTAGGGTTTTACAGTTCTAAAAAACTTATTTTCTTTTACTTTATTTTATATTTCCTATTATTCATTTATTTATTTATGACATAAAAAGGGCGGTAAATTGGTACAATTAACCAATTAATGTTAATCGGAAAGCTTATCTTGTAGCTTCAAATATAGATGGTGAAAATTTTATTTACAATTTGTCGTGATTTTATATTATTTTGTTAAGTTTTATATAAATTATTTTATAAATATTTAATGATTTTACGTTTTATCTATTCCTAACACTTGATATTTCGTTTACAAAATTAATATAGTTCTAAAAAAATCATTAATTTTTGAATAATACTTATATATTAATTGAAAAAAATTAGAAAAATTATATATTACTTTTCAACTCTCAATTTTTTTGTTTAAGTGAAAAAGATGAAAGGGACAGATTAGTTTCAAAAACTTCCCAATATTTTTATAAACTATAAGGACCTAAGTGATCATCAATAAACTTTTAAATACCTCAGAAGCAGCTAAAAATATACTTACATCATAATATAAGGTTGTATTTTTCCAGTCTGAACATTGTTTTCTAGTTGAAGAATAATCCTAATATCCATAAAACAAAATTCCAAGACAGAAATTGAGTGTGTGAGAGGATAATGTTGATAACAGTCAGAGAAATTTCTTCTTCCTCTTCTTTGTGCTTCAATTCTCTCATCTCCAACACTAATTTCAAGCAGCTAAAGGTTAATAGAGTCACCTCCATTTGTAAAGCCAGCAGCCTCAGTTTCCATAAAAAATCCACTGCCCCATCATGGAATCTTGGTCTTTTTCAATCTACAAATAGGTAATTTCTTGGCCTCTTTGTTCAGATTTTTGTTCAATTTGATATAATATGGTATGAATATAAAGACTTGAACTTTCTTATTCTGATTGTTGTGATGAGTTTTGTTCGATAATGGTCTTGGTTACTCCAAAGATAGGTAATTTCTTGAAATTAAAATGTACCCTTTTGGTCTCTTTGTTCAGTTTTTTTTCTCAATTTGATGAAAATATATGCTGTGAATATCAAGACTTGAACTTTATTATTCTGTTTGTTGTAATGGTTTTTGTACTTTCTTGAAAATAAAATGTACCCATTTGGTCTCTTTGCTCTTACTTGTCTTGAGTTTTGCTCAATTTGATAAAAATATGCTGTGAATAGGAAGAGTTGAACTTTTGTATTCTGTTTGTTATAATGGTTTTTGTTTAATTATGGTCTTCTTTAATCCAAAGCTAGGTACTTTCTTGAAAATAAAATGTGCCCTTTTGGTCTCTTGGCTCTTACTTGACTTAGGGTTGCTCAATTTGATAAAAATTTGTTGTGAAGAAGATAAAGATGTGAACTTTTTGCTCAATTTGGTTTGTTTTGGACGAAGTTTAGAATGGTCCTATTGCTAAATTGAAAGCTTAAGGCTTTTTTCATGTTACAAAAGAGTAAGACAGATAGTCTCTTTTTCTCCACTGGAGGACGTATAATAAATTTATGACTTACTGAGAATATTACAGTTTTTAATTTGAGAACAATAGCGGAAATGTAAGAGCAGTTTACATGAGAGTTGGTCTAAAGGGCCCTTATCTGAAAATAGATAAAGGGACTTATGGGAGGGAAGTCTAGAGAAAGTATAGACCTAGAGATTGGTGTTACTTATGGGCATTGCTATCAAAACCAAAAAGTGGAAAATAGCTCTAAGGACCATTGGGGCTTTAAGTGCAAACCGCACATAAAGCATGGGCTTTTTAATGAAAAAAGGCGCAAAGGAAGAAAAAATATTCAAATATATACGTTTACTCCAAGACTGATAATTATAAGCATGAATGATATATATATGAACAAAGAATTTACGATGAATTGAAATGTAAATTGTTTGGTGGCGCCTCTTCAGAAGAAGCTCATTGGTAGGGAAAAATATTTCTTAGAGCCTTAATGACGATGAGTGCACATTAAGCAAGACAAAGCACTCAACACTATTTGAGCCTCGCTTCAAGGCTTAACTGCATATTGGAAGATTTAAGTAGTACTCAGAAGTTCTTTTTTTCTCCTTTTGAAATTTGGCCTTTATTTTAAAAAAAGCTAGTCACTTCGAGAGTTGAGACACTTGCTCACTAGAACTATTCACTTTGAGGGTTGAGACACTTGCTCACTAGAAAGAAAAGTTCACAAACTTGAACTATAGAAGAGTATGCTTATTCGGGACATCAAAGTTTATAATAGTTGAATATCAACTTTTATTTGTCTGTTTTTCTGTATTGATCATCATACACATACTTTTACTTATGGTTTTGAGGTTACAACAACAACATACCCAGTGAAATCCCACAAGTGGGGTCTGGGGAGGGTAGATTATACGCAGTCCTTACCGCTACCTCATAGAAGTAGAGAGGATGTTTCCTAAAACCCTCAGCTCAAAAATCTTAAACCATTAATTGCTGTTTCACATACACTTTCTCCTTCCTTAATCTTTTTGTTCTGCTATATTCTGTCGATCCATTTCAGTAATTTAGTTATTTCTGCACCAATTTCCTTAATCTTTAGTTTGTTTTCCTTCTTTCTGACTGTTATCCTCTTTCTCCAGCTGTGATAGTTCAGTATTTGATCCATTGGGTATCAATTCAGGTAATTCGTCCTGGGATAATTTAGTGAGCTTGCTCTCCCAGACATTTGAAAGCTCCTCTGATACTAGAAAAGAGAAAAATTCGTCAGCTAAAGGGTTGGCAGGTAGTTTAACTAATCTAACGATACCATGTTTGTATGTTGTTGATCACACCCCACATATCTTAACCTTTGATTAGGATTTCTTGTCATTGTCAGCTGCAATTGAAGATACTAGCATTGATTTTGGAGACTTCTTCAAAGGCCCATTACCAGGAAAGTTTCTAAAGCTATTAGGCTTTTTGGCTTTGTCACGACTCGGGATCTACGTACCGCTTGGTGGAGTAAATCGGGAGGCCTTTGTTGGCAATTTAGATGAGAATAGTATCTTAAGCACTTTGGATTCCTTTTCTGGTGGAGGCATAGGTCGCCTTGGAATATGTTCCTTAGGTATTGTTCCTTTCATCAATGCACAAATTGTGTTTCAACTTCTTGCTCAGATCTACCCCAAGTTGCAAGAACTTCAGAAAAGAGAGGGTGAAGCAGGAAGAAAGAAAGTTCTCCAGTACACTCGCTATGCTTCTGTTGGATTTGCCGTAGTGCAGGTAATGTTTTCTAGAGAAACTGTAATTTTTTTGGTAAAAAACTATAAATTACCACTAGCCAACAAAGAACATAGCTAGAAAACTTTTTTTGGGTAAAAATTGTATTTTGGAGGTGTCTGGATGATCGTTTTGTTAATTGGAGTATTCAACTGGCATAGTGGTGAGATTTGAGGTATCGAGATGTGCATACTCAAAGTTGAAGTGCTTACTTGAGGCCAAGTTTGAGTGTTATTTATGTACTATGCCTTTTGAATAAGACATTTTGTGAACAGAACAGTATTTGTAGTTTTTAAAATTTGATTCTCACATCAACATTGCGGCTGCATAGTTGCAGAATCCATTGGAAATTTGCACTGATCTTTAACTTTTGTCGCAGGCAATTGGCCAAGTATTGTTCCTTCGTCCTTATGTTAATGACTTCAGTACCCAATGGGCAATTTCTTCTGTTGTTCTCTTGACCCTCGGTTCAGTATTTACGACCTATATTGGCGAACGAATCACTGATTTAAAACTTGGAAATGGCACATCTCTTTTGATCTTTACAAATATCATCTCCTACTTGCCAGCATCCTTTGGTAGGACAGTAGCACAGGCATATCAAGATGGTAATTATGTTGGGCTCGTTGGCATCCTAGTCTCGTTCTTCCTGCTAGTCCTTAGCATTGTGTATGTTCAGGTATGTTCTTATGTCTAGGTTACTTGGCACATGACGTATTGTCATACTGTTGAGGGAAGATTGCTAACAGCATTTTCAACCAAGGTTTTCAGGAAGCAGAGAGGAAAATTCCGATAAATTATGCATCAAGGTATACTGGCAGAGCAGGAGGACTTCAAAAATCTGCATACTTGCCGTTTAAAGTTAGTAGTCTTTTTTCCTCTTGTTTCATTTAGATTATTTTGAAGGATTGTAATGATAAATAAAAATGAGGGGTCAACTCTTTGGATGAGAAGACTGAGAGTTGAAATTTGTTCCCGTGGAAGGCTTTACTTAAGTACCAGTTTGAAATTTCCTCTTTCTTCATTAGTGGTTACTCATTGGAGAAGTATTTTCACATTCAAGACTGTGAGAGAGAAGTGAGCATGATAATTGCGTCAACAACAACATACCCAGTGTAGTCATACACAGACCTTACCCATACCTTAGAGGTAGAGGTTGTATATCCGACAGACCCTTGGCTAAAGGTAAAAAAATCCAAAGCAGTCCCCAAAAAGAATGGAAGTACAAGAAACAACAGATAGCGCACGAAAATTGTGTCATAGATTCGAACCAACAAATTATCTTCCGAACATCTTAGAAACCCCAGCTCTAAAACCAGTCGGCCACTGTCCTGTATTATTCCATGCACATTCTTCTATCAGGGTTTTTATATTGTAATCTCCAGAACTTTTTGTGGTTTCTTTGGTAGCTCGGGTGAATAAGACAGAGAGACACTGTTCTTGCAAATCCTTATATTTGTGATGGAAGCATGTAGCGAAGTTCTTTTGCACTTAGAAAATTATGATCCTTCTTAGTTACAGCTTACAGTTATAGTTACAATGAACAGGTGAACAGTTCAGGAGTCATGCCGATTATTTTCTCTACATCATCACTAGCCCTCCCTGGCACTTTGGCACGTTTCACTGGTGTTGGTTTCCTGAGGAATGCTGCAGCAGGTCTAAACCCCGGAGGTAAGTAAAAAATACTACAGTTATGTTATTTCACGTGCACTTTATGCTGAAAAGATTTTGTGCCTTAAACTCGATACCTCTGAACTTATGATGCATATGCAATTCCTTTCCTGATAAAAGTTTTGAAACAAATTTCTAACCTTCCCTAATTGAAGAGGTTGTCTTGTACTATTGAAGAATATTGATCTTACGTGAGATTGTGTTCTAATCCTTCTCTTCGAAGGGAGATTATCGGTGACTGTCAGTTTGGAAACAAAAGGAAAAAGATAAGAATGGGTATTTGTATTTTCAACAAAAGGAAATAAGCAACAATGAGAAATAGCTTATTATTATTGATAGTTCATTTCTTTTGGTAAATGCATGTGTTGGACTTAAATTCTTCACTTTGAAATATTTTGAGGGCTACAACTAACAGCTACTTGTTTGTAGGTTCTTTCTATCTACCGACAAACATTTTGTTGATTGCCTTCTTCAATTACTATTATACATTCCTGCAATTGGACCCCGATGATGTCAGTGAACAGTTGAAGCGACAAGGTGCCTCTATCCCACTTGTTCGACCGGGTAAAAGCACAGCGGCATTCATCAAAACGGTAGGATTGCCTTCTTCAGTTTCCTTGATAGTCAAATCCTCTTTCTGCTTAATGCTATCATTTTCATAACTGCGAGAAATAAATGACCTGATACATCAAATGATAAATTGTCCCTACAACTTTGCTAGTCTCAGTTATTACTACCCTAAGAAACTATAAATCATTCTAGTATTAGTCTAGCAGGACCTGCGCTCTTTCTTATAGTGACAATAAGCATTTTCAGCATTTTGATGGTATCAGAAAGCTGTAAACTTATTTCGATATTTATATAAAAGATGTACTCTCTCTGTCCCAGTTTATGTGAACAAGTTCGGAGAGCAAGGGGCAAAGCACCTAATTTTCAGTGGAAATTTACAACAACAACAGCATACCTCTTGTGGGGTATGGGAGGGTAAAATGTACGCAGATCTTACCACTACCTCATAGAGATAGAGAGGTTGTTTCCGGAAGACCCTTAGCTCAAAAGTGTCATGGCCTGATTAATCTGAATTTGTGTCGCATAAGGCCCTATTAAAGGGTGAAGCTACCTACCAAGCTCGAATTTGAAATCTTTAGTTAATGGTGGAAGGATACTATCCATCCCACCACAACCTTTGTTGATGGGATTTAACTTCTCTGATTCTTTTCTAGCAAGTATGGTGTTCCTTTTCCGGCACGTGGTAATCTTATTAAGGTTCAAAGATGGAAGTGTTTTGTCTTGATTTATGCGTTAAATGGGGGATTTACAGGTACTCAGCCGGATATCAGTGCTTGGTTCTGCATTTTTGGCGGTTCTTGCTGCTGGCCCTGCTGTGATTGAACAAGCCACACACCTCACTGCTTTCCGAGGCTTTGCAGGCACTTCAGTGCTTATTCTTGTTGGTTGTGCTACAGACACAGCAAGGAAGGTGCAGGCGGAGATCATATCCCAAAAGTACAAGAACATAGAGTTTTACGACATTGATAATAAATATTGAAACAAGACTTCTGGTTAAAGCTGGAGAAATGAGATTGTATTACATAAAGAGAACATCAACGCCACAACACAAAAGTCATCGACTCTACTTTCCATTGTTGATTTATTGTAAGTTTCCTTGTATTACTAACTTAGATGTACATGTTTCTTAGATCTGTGTAAACTGCAGGCACATAACTGCATCTTTCTGGTGTTATTTTTTGGCTTTTTAGTCAATTTTCCTTTTCAATCCTCGAGTTTCGAAGGCCATAATTGGCACAAAAAGTTGGCTCTAGACTGATATTTCAGTTAAAATGATAATGTGAAACATAACTATGTATTTGGTGTAATTCCAAAGGTGGAGTTTCGAGATAATAGAGCGTATACAGACTTTACTCCTAAAGGAGATAGCACCTATACCAAGAGTGTTTCTGTTCACAGAGAACAAATTGGTAAGTGAACATTTACTTGGAAGCATCAGTAATATACAAGTTATATGAAAATCTGTGCTAATATTTTCCTATTTTGCCCTTAAAGTAGGTGAGGTCTGCATTGTGTTCCTTGCATGTACTAGGTGGAAATCGTACCCCTGTCTCAAAGGTAGAGAGATTGTTTTCAATAAGACCCTCGGTGGAAACTAATTTATAAGCATAACCAAAATCGCCATGGGAGACCTGGTACAATTTTATGAGCCAAACAACAAAAAAAGGACGATTTTGATAGTTTCCGTGATTATTAATCCACGATTTTTGGCACTGCCCGGGAATCCAGCCGAATTTTCCTGAAAAATTACATGTAAAATTTGATAAAATATACTTATTTACTTGTGCTATGGAACTAGCAGCTAAAGTTTTTACAAGTGACTTGAGATGTTATTGACTTTATATAAGTACATATTAGCATCCTGCCTCTGGAAAAACTTAAATACAATTAAGTTAACCAAAAGGAAAAAAGAAAACCACATTCCCTTGCCAAAAACTTCCCCTCTTGCAACAATCTATTACCTTTTCGAAGCGCGTTTTCCACATGTACAACGATGATCTCCGAGTGTAAGAATGTATCGCAGAAAGCATCAATCTCAGAGTTGGTCATTGTATCGATATCTCAATGAAACTGTAAGTTGTAATCTAGTCATCAGGCTCAGCTGAAAAGTCAGGTTCTTCAGGTTTCTGTAACTTGGGCAACCTTACATCTTTAAGCTTTTGAGCTCCTCTTCTTGTGTTAGCAGCAAATCTTGACGCCAGTATTGTGACTCCGAGGTGTGATATTCTTGGGGACGGATTTGAGCTAGCGTTACCTTGATCATGCTCCATGTTTTGCTCTGTTTCATCGACCGTACTCTCATCCAGAGAAAATGATTCCAGTGCTGCAAGATCTTTTGCCATTGCTCTCCGCTTGTGACGTCTCCATGCAGCCTGTATAAAACAGGCTGCCCATGTGCGCCAATGGTGAGAGTAGAACCGGAATGTGTGCTGGAGCTTCTTGCTGTGAAGGCGTCTAAATTGGTTGGCGACAAATTTGAGATCTTCAGCTCTCAATGCAAATGCTTCTACTTCAACAAGTGCCCTGACTGTTCTGGTTGAAGAAGGTAAGTTCAGTGTTGATTTCGGAAGCAAAGCCCAAGCGAGTAGCTCCTCTCCACAAAAATCTCCAGGCCTCAATGTAATGGAATTGAAGAAACCAGTCCGACCACCATTCGTTGTAGAACTCTCAAGCCTACCTCTGATGATAAACAACATTTCCGTGACTGGATCTCCTTCACGGACAATATAAGTGCCTTCTGTGCTTAAGGACGAGACTAGACGTTCGCATATTGCATCAAGTAGTTGATCATCCATTTGGGAGAAAAATGGAACCTAAATAGTTGAAACAAATAAAGTCAAGATGAGCTTATCATGCAAGAAGGAATCAACGATGACAAAAAATGCATCCATAACAAATGTTTATACAATTGCAACTGAATCAACAAACATCTGTCCTACAGTGATCGAAAAGTGAGAAAATATAAATGAGATAATGGTCAAAACACACACCTGAATTATCACATTTTAGCGAGTTTAATATCAGAAGGTGCTCACTTTTCCTACCTGAACTATCACTAATTATCAACACACACTTCAACTATTAGTTGTTCCCCTTTTCCAACCTGAACGATGGTGATATTTCAAGTGGGAATGAAGATCACGAGACGTTTCGAATAAAGGGAACAACTAATAGTTGAGGTGTGTTTTCATAAATAGCTGGTGATAGTGTAGGAAGGAAAAGTGATCACTTGATAGTTAAGGTAGAGAACTCGCAAAACCATGAAACTTCCAGCTATGTTTTTGACTATTAACTCCATATAAAAAATGTATCAGAAATTGTTAAATATATGCAAGAAACCAGGGCCAAAACGGAAGGTGTTATAGAGATGCACATTGAGAACATACTCGAGAGATGGAAAAAAGACCAACAATACAAGTGTTTATCTTTTTAGAAGCCACCCTTTGAGCACGTGCGTTTTGATAAACATAGTAAACACTTCCTAAAGGATCAGTTCAGATGTAGGAAAACCATACCCTTCGGACCAGGTCCAGGCAAAGATGACGTTGGATATCACGACGAAGATCAGTAGGTAGGCCATGCAAAATTGTCTCTTCATCTACTCCTCTAGTAGCAACCCATTTATACTGATCAAAACGTCTAACCCGCTTTCTCAAATCTTCTGGAAGTTGACGATGCTCCATCCACTCTTCAGTATCTCTTCTCTTGAGTCTCCATTCCTCAAGCCTCAACGTCAAAGACTGCAAGTATGTCTACATGCAAGAAAAAAATGAAGGGTTAATATCCAAATAGAATGATATGGGAAGAAGTTGATAGCAAGGTCCTAAAGTTACGTACAACGTGCAGTTTGCGCCCAATCAGAGTATAGAATTAAAACAGCATACCCAGTGCAACCCCTACCTTGTGAGGTGAAGAGGTTGTTTCAGTAGAGTATAATATTATTTATCATTTAACAAACTAACATCATTCTTTTTATCAGACAAGGCCAACCAACCTTGTGAGACTTGAGCATGGCTCCTCTATCCACCACCTTATAACTGAAGTTAGCAGAAAAGAGCATTCTTGAAAGGCCAAATAACCTAATTGACACATTTTTTATTCCGTGTTGAAATCCCGCCCTCCTACTCCATGGGGTTTCATTAAAGCACCTGAATTTGTTAAAAGCTTGTATTTTAAATCCCTCTGATTGTTGACCAAGCTTATGCGTCATTTGTTTCACTTAAGTCGGACAAAGTGCATGATTACATGCTCTTAAGAACACATGTATTAACTTTCATAACAATAGAAGAACTCCTATATACATCTTTTCTCTTCTGTAGTGTTCTATCTTTCGCCAAGTCTGCATCAATTCCAACAAATTATAGTCTTCCAAACATCTTCCCCTTCCATGTGATTTTAACTCTACCTCACTTCGTTTAACACCTTTATTCACCACGGTTTCATGCCTATTGACTAATGCACCTAAAGGGAAACACAGAACATGACCAAACCATCTCATACAGTTAATGTACATAAGTTGAACGAACTAGGAGTTTGATACTCCAGCAGCTGTTATTATGTAAACATTGATATTGTCAACTTGCACTCAAAAACTGAAGCATCCGATGGCATTCATGCAAAAATTTATGCATTTAACAAGGAATAATGTAATTACTACGACATTGATTCCAAACAAGTTGGTATCGGCTACATTAAACCCTTAATGTCCATGTAATAAGCCTATATGAATCAAACATTACATTTATAAAATGATAATAGTTTCTCTAACTCTAGAAGTTCTCTACATTTCTACCGACATATAAAATCTATAAAGTAATAATACATGCAAAAAATTTCACCAATCAACCAGAATCTTGGATATGTTAAATCAAGAACAACAACTATAACTGTGTTGGTCAAGATCACGCTGTTAATAAACAGTCACGAGAAAGAATTACAAGGTCTACTAAAACAAGCTCATATGGAGGGGGAATGAATAGCAATGGAACCTTTGATTTACCTGCATATTCCCAATAAGGTGTGCGAACAAAACCAGACCCAAAATTGCAATAAGTATAGCAAAGGATGTCTCCCCGATAAACGTACTTGTTGACAAATTCTGCCCGTAAGAACTGTAATACAAGAAAAGGAAAGATTTGAAGTTCAGATCTTCCTTCAAATGGCTCGTTAAAACTTTGGATTAGAAGGGCAACTAGCACATTTACTCTGTCAATGTAAATACATCTTTAAGAACCTTTTTCAATGACTCCATCATATATTTTCAAGACAAAGCAGACAAAACCATGATTTAATAGAATACATATCCTTTTATCAACATTTCTAGGTGCTAGCTTGTTCAATGAAACAAAAGATGTATGGATCAGTACCTACAATAATAATCAGTAAACGTCTACGACTGTTCTTTGAATGACAAGAATAATCATATTAACCCAAGAAATTCCCTGTGAAAGATGTAGTGAGTTAGATATTTGGAACTCATACCATCCATGTTAGGTGTTGAGAAGCATGTCACTCACAAAGGCCAGAAAACAAGTTTTTTTTTGTAACCATGGTGTCTGGACCAGCATCCACGTACCTCAACTAAATCCACAAGATACACAACACCTCCCACTGACAACAAGCACCAGGTAACTCAGTTCACGAAAGCTAGACCATGGAAGAAATCACCCAGTGTTTTGCCTCTGCAGGAATTTGAACCTAAGACCTCATGGTGCTTAACCCACTTCATTGACCACTAGGTCACACCCCGGATACTAGAAAATGGGGTTATTACCACGCATATGACGAGTTAGTACTCCTTTCACAACTTAGGTGACCCATTGACTATAGCAAAAAAATAATTTCTTTTAATAGTATTATATTGGAGTTAGGTAAATGTGTCCAGACAGGCTGAACAATGCTAAGTGGGTTAGATTGTTAATGAGCTATCATTTCAAGCTCAAAGTAATTAAAAACGCATTAGTGTTGAAGATGTATTGACTCAAGTTCAAATCAATCAAAATCGAAAAAAGAAACAGTTTAGAGATCGTTTATCATTTCAAAATTACTGCCAAAAACACTAGATAGAACATTATAAATGTAAATGACATCACTATTTTGTCCAATTTACCTCAGCTGTTGTAAGCCCCACCACAAGCAATAGAAGTACTTAGCGATAAAATTTGAGGAGACAACATCCTTTTTAACTGCACTTTCAAATATTCCATATTTAAAAGTACTATCCCCATCTGGATCACAACGTTCAAATACATTGGTGATATTTGCCCAACTTTTACGAGCAATTTGGTCAAAAGTATCACAATCCAAGTAGCGAAGCACGCACTGCGTGGAGCTGTCTTCCTTTTTGCATATTGATTTCCAGCAAGAAGTATATCGATCAACTGACAGCAAATACCATGCTGCCCCTATAACCTGAAGAAAGAAGAAAGAAAAACCAACGATCCATCATTATATCAACTCTAAGAGAAATAAACAAAAAAGAAAAGGAGAAACAAAGAGAAGCAAAAACCCCTGCATAAACACAGAGGTTTTCAACCGATACTTTGTGACAGTCACAGGTTAATACCACGATTAACCAGACTTTTAAAACATTAATTTTGGAAATATGGTTGTTGGAGCTACATACATGACTTGCCAACATGTAGAGAAGTAGATTATATGCTGCCCCTGCCCAAGCAGTTTTTGTGACAACGCCAGTAGCTTTGATAATCTGTGAACTTAATGGGAATATAAGATACAATCTGGGAATGTATTGAATTAGGACAATCAGCGCAAGAGCATTATTGTTATGATTAGCATGCTGGCTTCTCGTAGCTGGTATAATGAACCAGATGACAATCTGCAAGAAAAATTACTTTTTTCATCATACCCTGCTCTACTACAGTAACAATAGAGAAATTTTAAGGAATGATAAAATTTAAACTACACAAATGTGTTTCTTGGCAAGTAAAAATACCACCTTTAACCAACATATACTTGAAATACTCTGCTACCAATTAGGACCAAGAAATTGGAACTATACGGCACAAAAGTCTAAAATCAGACTATCGTTCCTGCAAAACCTCCCAATGACAAATATACTTGAAAGTTCCAATATTTTCTACCATATGTAATACTCCCCCTAAAATGGGTGTATAATAAGTATGCCTTAGTTTGCCAGAAATGTTATCAAGTTTGGATCCTCAAAGTGCTTTTATGAGAAAATCAGTTAGTTGGCCTTTTAAGTTGATAAAACTCATAATAATGCATCCAAACTCAATCTTTTTGTTGAATGAAAAGCCAATCTACTTCAATGTGTTCTGTTCTTTCACAAAAGACTAGATTTGAAGTGATATGTAGTATGGGTCTATTATCAAAAATCAAATTTTATCCATAAGATTCTCAAGAGATGCTGTCTTAGCCATAAGCCGTATAAGCTCTCAAGTAGTTAATGTCATAGTCTAATATTTTGCCCCTGCACTTGACCTAGGCACCACATCTTGCTTTATACTTTTCCAGGGTAGGTTTGTTTTTAGACTACAAATTTTAAAAGTGGTCCTTTCTTTCTTAAACTTTATGTCCCATTCAAATGTCGCCACATAAAATACAATAACCTGCACTGGCCTGTATACCAAAGGGACAACCTGCCTAACTTGCATCAGAATATCCAGCATGCGCATGTCCCTTGTCCCAATCAACCCTGTCCAAGCCTCCAAGGGAGTCTTTCAAACATATGAGGACATGAATTACTGCATTATAGTAGTGACTATCACAAGGTGATTAAAGAACTGGCTAACCACACACACAGTAAATGAGATATCTTGTTGGGTGATCGTAAGATAGTTGAGTTTTTTAAACAAGTTCTCAATATCTACCTTGCTCTTCTAGAGGCTCCCCGTAGCATTGAACAAGCTTAGCATTTAAATGTATAGGCGTGTCCAAAATTTGTAGTTAAACATACTTGTGTCTTCCAAAATATGTAAGGCATATTTCCTTTATGTTATGACAATGCTATTATTAGCTTGTGTCACCTCAATGCCTCAAAAGTATTTCAGCTTCCCAAATCCTTAATCCTTACCACATACTTGTCATGTTTTGTTGATTCTGTTGCAAGTATATAATATCTGACACTACATTGTTTAATAAGTTGAATGTATCAATTGTATAAATGGTTTTTGGCCTTGTTCAAAACCCAACAGCGCGTCTTACAAGATTAAAAAGGATTAACTTTGTATCAAAAATAACATAAAATTAAGGCTACAACATTGTGTATTTAGTACAATCTAACTTTTCTGGGGCATTATAGGCGATGGTGCGGAGGAACACTGTTGCTTAGACTCTTCAAGAATGTCGACGGGTGCATGTCCAATCCTTCAAAAAATATTCTTTTTTGAAGGACTTGACACGGGTGCGGCATCACTAAATGATAAATACACAAAAAGCTAAATAATAAGAAAAAGAAACCCCCAAAGTTACTACCACTTCAGAACTCTGCCAAAAAGGGTACACCATAGCGTACACAGGAAAGAGTAGCACATCAGCACAACAGCAATTCAAGTGATAAATTCTCAAGAACTCTCGGTAAGTACAGAAGCTTGTGAAATGGCTATCAGGTAAAATGCTTCTGGCAGAACAACATACCTGAGGTAGAGGAAGAGTTGCAATCAGATCGATGAAAAAGTCAGATCTTAAATATCTTCGCGCAATCTTTCCAGGATCCATGACAAGCTCACCCTTCCCAAATACCCTTGTATTTGGCGCAACATAAGCAGTCCGGAACTTAATAAACACATGTAACAGATAGAAAAGATCCGCTATAGTTCGGAAAATGGTGACAACAATCCGCAAATTCAGATCTGTTTTCACACAACTCGACTCTTTAGTTCCTTCAATGATGGGCAAAAAGAAATACAATGGGTCAACAAACAGTGCCAGCAAGCATGATATAATAAAAATCCTATTCCACTGGATCACAATGTCACTCCCCGGATCAAGTATTCGCTTCCTCCAGGACTCATGGTCCTCGGGATACACCTTTTTAGGCCTCCCAAACTTAAGAGTATCAATGACTTTATATCTGCCATCAGAGTTCAATAATGGAAATGAGAATTTTTTCACTATCGTCGAACTGTCTGCTTTTCCTCCCAAAAAACTACCTTGTTGCTTTTCACCAGAGTAGAACCTAAAAAATGCAATAAATCAACTATGAGCCAAACAAGAAAGTCCTTGATTATGATATAATAACAACATACATAGCAAAATCCCACCACTAGGGTCTAAGAAGGGAACAGTGTACTCAAACCTTACCCCTAATTCATAGAGGTAGGTAGAGAAGCTGTTTCCGGAGGAAACTCGGCTCGAGTACAGTAAATCAAAGGAGGTCCTTGATTATAATAAAACTAGGAAAGTTTTCCCTCATTGAACTAACCAAATGATCTTTCAGTTAAGAAAATCAAACCGCAAAACTGCACAATCCAGCTCATTTTCCAAGCCATATTTTGGAAAAGCAGTAATGAATACAGAATATGTCAATATCTAGCATCAAGAACAGTAAAGAACCAAAAAAATCCAATCTTTAAACACCCAAAGTTCTAATTTCTGCAATACATCACCAAAAAGCAAAAAAGATCTCTTCTTTGTTAATTACAACACAAGAATTCACCAAATCACAGAAACTAAACCAAATAACAAACAAAAACAGAAAAAAATTTAAAAATATCAAAATACCTTACAAACTTCTCCTTCTTTAGCTCCATTCCAAGCAGGGTAACCAAAAAACAATCAAGAATAAGGTTTTTTAAACCCCCTTTACTCTTTCATCTCTTCTAAATGTGAACACAACACTAGTGTTCAGGAAAAGTGGACAGAAAGGAACAGTGAACTAAACTAAAAATACCCAAAAAGCCCTTGAATAACATTTATCAAAAAAAAAAAAGAAAAAAAAAACATTCTTGAAAGTATGTTTTGTAGTGGTAGCTCTGTGTTAAGATTTGCAGAGTTAATGGGTGTGGTCAGTGATTGATTTTTCAGATTGGAAAAATTCAAAGTAATTAATTTTTAATAAATAAGAGTTAGTTGTTAAATAGTATTTAATTGTGGTGTTAATTAAGGGTGCAGATGCAATTAGTCAAGAAATGTTGACCAGAACAGGACTTTGTATGATGAAATTGTATTTTTTTTTAAAAAAAAAAATGTATTCATGTGAAGTCATATTCATTTGTGGGTCCTTAGAGATTTTTTTTTTTTTGGTCAAAATAAAATTTTCAAAAAAATTGCTAGTGGACCTATAAATCTTTTATTTGCTTATTCTTAATTTTCTCCATAATGAAAAAAATTGCGATAGGTCAATGATGACATATTAAATAATACTCATTATTTTTAAAAAATAGATATCATTTTTTAGAATTTATGCATTATAAAAAAAATTTAAAATTATCTCGATTTGCATGTATTAGTTTATAAATTTTGCTTAACATGTGGGACTAATTCTGTGATCATAAATTTTTTGGTCCACTGGTGAGGACCTATTTTAAATTATATTTATTATTTTTGATAAACGAATCTGTTTTTTTTTTAATCTATATGTCATAAATAAGAAGTCGAGATTATTCAATTTTTCATGTGTATTGATTTTTGAAATAAGTGCATAAATTTTGTTTGAGTTCAAATTTTTTTAGGTTCAATAATGACAACATATTAACTTTGATTGCCAAATTTCTTCAAAAAAATTTTATATAATGACTTGGGTATCAATTTGTGAATTTTTAAAATATCTATGAGCAACTCTGAGAACAAGTATAATTTGGCCGGATTTGAGTGGCGATTCATTTTTGGCTATACATACATTTTCACAAATAAATTGTCCAAAACTAATTATTTTGAATATAAAATTTGTGAATGCATTGACAACGATCTATTAAATAATGCTTATTATTATTTGTTTGACTTTGCTCTTTTGGGAATTTATGCGCCATAATATATGAATTTAGGGTTCTCTCTTTTTTGTGTGTATATTAAATCATGATTCTTTTGAAATATTTTTGAACGGTTCTATTTGATCTCAATTTTTTTTTTTTGCCATGGTGAGAACCTATTAAATAATGTTCATAGCTTTCGAAAGGATGAATTTATTTTTTGGGAAGTTTATATGTCATAAAATAGAAATTCAAGATTATATAAGCTTTTCATACGTATTAGTTTATTATTTTTTTGAATGTGTAAGGTCGATTTATTTATACTCACATTTTGTGGATCCATTAGTGATGATCCAGTTAATGATAGTTATTGTTTTTGTAAGACGAACTTTGCTTTTCTAAGAGTTTATGTGATCATATGCATTTATTAGTTCATGAATAGTTAGATACGCGTCACTGACTTTGTTTGAGGTTAGATTTCATGGATCTATTATTAACGACTTAAAAAATCATAATTATTATTTTAAAGGGGGTGATCATTCAACGTTTTGAGTTTATGTGTCATGAAATAAAAATTTAGAAACAATCCCATCACTTGGGCCCAAAACTGAAAATATTCTAAAGTTACTTTCCCTCATATTTGGGCCCAAAACTGAGAACCCAAGCCCATACCACTAAATCATTCCAATTTTTCAGAAGAGCAGTCCAACCCTAACCCCTTTTCCAATTCTAATCATTATCTTGAGGAAAATATTAAAAACAAATTAGAATTTAGCGTAAATTAATAATTTTATTTCTCAACTATTGACATTCTTGAAAAGACTTCTCTATTTAATTAACTAAACTTAGATACACTCTTGATCCTCTATATGACACACCGAGTGATCTCAACTTCTTGTAGGAGCATATAGCTCTAAATAAAAGCCGAGAGAGTGTTGAAAATACCTCTAAATTTCGCAAGAATTTTAGAATTGTATTTCACTCATGTTACAAGATCAATATATTTAAGTTCAATTAGCCAACTAAAGATCTATTTTGAGGTTATCAACAATTTGAAGATAAAATTAATAATGTACGCCGAATCTAGAGGTGTTTTCAATATCTCTTTTTATTATTTCCTATTTCCAATTCATTATCTTTGAACTCCAAAGTAATAGTTTAAGTTGAATTTGTTAACTTTGTCCTTAAACAAAGATGATGCACATAGGGGAAAATAGAGAATATATGTTATTCGATTTCATCCAAAGTATCTATCATCAATTATATAGTTATAAAAAAATAATTTTCTACATGTATAGTATGATATTTAAAAAATAATAATTCAGATAAACAAAAATATACATAAAATTTTATGACGAATAAATTACAATCGAAAATTCATGATGAGTATTGTTAAAGCCATCTCTTCATTGACGAAAAAGTTAAAAACCTAATTCTAATCCTTAGTAGTACTACCAACTAATTATTAGAATAGTTTTTGTTTATCTTATCATCTTACCAAATTGACATATCATAAGTTTTGTACTATGTACTTATAATATTTTTTTAACCTTTAACATATTATATTTACAAATTTTATTTGAAAACTTTCCTACTAAAATTAAGAATAAATATTTAACAAATAAGCACCAAAAGGTAGTACAATATATATATGGATACTTATCTTGTCGCACTTGCTGTTCTCTTATCTGATATTTCATTTTGTCATATCTAGTCTTTCTGCTTATAGGTTTTGAGTTGAGGGTTTTAGGAAATCGTCTTTCTACTTCTATGAGATAGCGATAAGATCTGCGTACAATTTATCCTTCCCATACTCCACTTGAAATATCACTGAGTATGTTATTGTTGTTGGATACTTATCTTCCAAACCAAACAAATATAAGATAAAAATAAACACAATCTCTAGTGTATGGATCTTTCTCATTGTATTAAAATTTCCATAGCATTTACATAGTGTAAATTATAACATAAGATATTAAGTATTTGAAATTTATTTTTATAACTAAATATTTATGCGCCCGAATAAAAGTGATGAAATTGTTAATAATCAATTGATGTATTAGATAAAATGTATTCACAAGTATATCTTAAAATAACTAAGTTGGAGAAAGAGGAGCGACTAAATTGAAATAGAGAGCGAGTTAGAAATTTCATTTTTTAAGGATATTTAAGAATTATAATGATTTTAAAGATAAAATAATAAAAATTTCAGCAAAAATAAAAAACGAACAAAAGTTGAAAATCTATATAAGCTTGAGACGACCAACGTAACTTATAATTTTTAAAAATTTTAAACATTATTAATCGAACACAGAAATAAATTTAAAAATATTCATAAATTAATTTTGATGAGGCTACCTTCTCATTTTTTTAACTCAATATAAGTAATTTTTTCCTCCCTTTTTCTTCTTTTTAATTATATGATTATTCCTCTCATAAATTCATTATTGTTTAAGCCATCTTTTCATTGACAAGAAATCAAGATTTATCCTTTTGTAATATCAACTCATTTATCTTGTCAAGGAATAATGTCCCATCTTGATAAATTTACCAAGAGGTTTTCTAAGTGATTGTATTTGATCATATATAGAATTTTATTTTTTTAAAAAAATAAATTAAAATTTAAAAATAAATTATAAATATTATGTGAGTATTTTTCAATAAAGTTGATCAAGCAGGCGGCAAGATAATTTTTTTCTTTTTATAAAACAGACTAAAAAAAAAATATGTCACATAAAATGAAATCAAGAAAACAATAAATACTCCAAAATTCAGATAATTTAAATATCGAAACGCGAAAATAACACAAATTTAGGTATGGAAGGAGAAAAAAAATGGTAAACTGTGACAACTTTAAAGATTAGGCACTTATATATATATATATATATAAACAAATCTATAGATAAATATGAACTTTTCTTCATTGTATCAAGTCATTTGGCATTTCATGCATAAAAAATGTATACACTGAGATGAGAAAATGACCAGCAACTAAGCATGCCAAGACCAAGCTATTTTTGACTTCATGTTTTCATTGAATTGGTACAAAAATGAACCAACACCTTATGTTTTGTCCATATTTAGATAAATAACCCATCTTCATTATAAATTGACATACAATCAGTTCGATACACAAAATATTCGGTCGTTATCGTAGTTCAGAAAAATTTGCAATCCAAGATATGTAATATAAATAACAAGTATTTGTGACTATTTTAACGACTAGATAATTAAAAAATGGAGGCAATTATTATATTGATATGGTACAAGAAATGCATGTGTTGAAACTTGAGACAACATCCAAAAGAGGTTCACAAGAAGAAGCAAAATTTTGGAACATTCTTGGTATAGTACTTTTAGGATATGCTTTTAGTATGCCCCATTTTGAGTTGTTTCCAAGAAATGGATAAGCATTTGGGGATCTACTCAATTGAATACTTCTTCCAATTGTGCATGTCCCAAGCTTTAGGTAAATAAGAGTGAACTCTAAATTTAAATATTATAGGTTAAAATTTATATCATATATTTTGATGTATCGTATTTGAACTACTTATTTAGTAAAAAATTTGACACATATACATGATTTGAGTTAAAGCTACTAAATTCTTTCGAACTCATAAAAACGATACTAGATCGGTCCCTTGACATGATTAGTTGCAAGTCCATTACATGGTAATGTTAGATTCTCTAGTTGACATCCATTGAGAGATGAACATCGTCAAATTACTGAAGTATACTTTTGTCCCTAAGTTAGACAACCCTTCCACTCAACACCATTGGATTTCTAAGGCCGACTTTCATCATTGTTCGACAAGGATTCGAGCAAGAGTGCAAACTACAATCATCACTAGCATCAAGATTGTCACTATAGATGTCGACTTCTTCAAAAAAATAAAAAAAAAGGAAAAACCTTTAAGCTTGGTAATGTTCATCGAGAGTCATAATCAAGCAAGGACGAGGTTCAAACGAGGAAAGGCTTATGGTGGATATCTAAGCACCCAGCGATAGTTCCAAATGGAGGCCTCTCATGTCTCCAAGGCAAGCATAAAGAACTTAACTTTTGGTGTACTACTACTATAGTGATTGAACACCTCCACCATCTATCTACCTATTTATCACGAATCACGCTAAAGGATAACTGAGAGCACTGGGGGAACAGTAGATAAGTAGCAAAACAAGGGGTTCAATTGAGCCATTTGTAAAGTTGATCCAAAAAATGTGGTTATATCCCCTTGATAATTCAGTAACTACACTGTGTACAACTTGCCTAGACAAGTCATAAGAGTAACTATGAACCAAGATGTTTGCTAAAATTTATAAGGGAGCCTGTGAAAATGGAAATATTGCTGAAAACTAAAAACTATGTTTCTTTCAACTGAACTGATTCTTTTGGATGACCTCTGAACTCTATGAAGTTTTTTCTATACAAAGGGTGCTTGATTCTTAACTATGGAGGAATCTTCGACAGAGGCGACTTGATGGACTGGGGACTTGGGTGGTAGCTGCATTGCTGTAGAAGCTGCTGAAAGGCCTTGAAGCATCTTTATAACTTCAGCTGGATCATCAAGATAGTACTTGGCCATACTCGGCTTCTGCCCAACGGTGCAGGCAAAGACTTCTGCATTATCAGGCAGGGAATTGTTGTCTAAAGAACTTGCAATGCTCTCAAACATGTCCTCGTCCGATCTGTCATCACCTATGCACAACACGAAGTCGGGTAACTTCCCTTTGCTTTGCATTGACGCCAAGAGGTTTTGAAAAACCAGACCTTTGCTTACATCCTGCAATAGATTAATATACACATACATGATGATTTTGCATCCATTTGAAAGATCATTGTATTAGGGGTTGATTTTCCATACCTGTGGTTTCACCTCAACAATGTGCTGGCCTCGTTTAACGACCACAGGCTCGTTAGCGAGAACACTCTCGAGGTGATCAAGTAGCTCTTTAGCCTGCCAAGTGCCAAAGTCAGGGTCAGCTTCAAGATGACGCCACACCAGTGCACTTTCCTTCTCCTCTATTGATGAACCATCTGTTGCCTCGGTGTATTTCTTCATAATAGGCAACACCACTTTTTTCCAGTCGACATCTGCAGGTACGGGACGAGATTCCCAATCGGAATCCTTACTCCACCTTAAGCGAAATACAAAGTAGTTGACAAATTGAATATAAACAGCACAAAGATAAAAATCAGATCTTGAATTATAAAGATTGAGGTATTACCTAGTGAAATAACCATGCTCTGCTGATAAGCCAAGTTTTGGACATGTAGAGAACCACTTGCTGAGAGTATCCCTTCCTCTGCCACTCACGATAAACACGATATTCTTTGGATCACTGCATAAACCATTCAGTATTGAGATGACTTCTTCATTTGGGGCTTTGTCCACCTTATCCTCTGGCAACATAGTACCATCATAGTCAAGTAGGATGAGCCTGCTGTTTGTCAATTTATAAGAAGAGACGATATGTGCTACTGAAAGCTTCTTGAAATTCGGCCCAAGAGCAACAACCCTGAAGCCAAGACCAAGGCCAATGCCCCAACACCTCTTGTTATGATGCTCTTCACATGCTCTCTTGAGGTCTTGATCGAAACTCCTCGCCCAATATGCAACATCATGAGAAGAAACATATTTATAGTGCTTCTCATGACGCAATTCTTTCTCCCTATCATCCATCACGGCTCCGAAAGACATACCAGTGGCTACACTCTCAATGTCCCATGGATTGACCCTGATGGCACCGCTAAGAGACGGGGAGCAGCCGATGAACTCAGAAACAATAATCATACTCTTTCGTCGTTCTCCATGAAGACCCAATGCCATATCCAAATTACTGTTGCTCTGCCTAGAAACTATATACTCATAAGGCACTAAATTCATTCCATCTCTAACAGCATTAACAACGACACACTCTGAAATCGCATAGTGTGCAATCTTGTCCTGTGTAGAAACTGGACCGTTAATACAAACAATAGGTTCATACCCCGGTTTCCCATGTTTCCTATTGATCTCACTAGCAATCCTCTTGACCTCTTCTTCAACCTCTTTGATATCATTTCCTCTACTTCTCGGGGGGTTCGTAATCTGAACCAACACTACCCTTCCCCTCAATGATGGGGATTGATCAAGAAGGTGTCCCATTGCTAAAAACTTCAAACCAATCCCTTTAAACATATCCATATCATCGATACCTAACAACACGATTTTCCCCTCATACTTCTCTTTCAATTCCTTTGCTTTCTTCGCCGTGTCAGGCAACGACATAACATTCTCAATCTGCCCCATGTGAATACCAACAGGAAGGATCTTAATAGTCACAGTTCTACCAAAATAGTCAATACCAATGTAACCTCTTTTCGACTGATAATCCAAACCTAACATCCTACTACAACATGACAAGAAATGCCTAGCATAATCAAATGTCTGAAAACCAACAAGATCACAATTCAACAAAGCCCTCAAAATCTCATCCCTAACAGGCAATGTTCGATATATTTCAGACGATGGGAAAGGACTATGCAGGAAAAAACCAACTTTTATCCTACTGTACTTTTTCCTCAACAAAGTAGGCATAATCATAAGGTGATAATCTTGAATCCAAACATAATCATCATCTGGATTAATCACCTCATAAACTTTATCAGCAAAAATCTTGTTTGCTGATACATAAGCCAACCAATTAGACCTATCAAATCTTACACCATGACTAGATGTCAAAGGCAACATATAATGAAACAAAGGCCATAAATAATGCTTACAAAAGCCATGGTAATACTTGTTTATCAAGTCTAATGACAAGAAAGTTGGCACACACCTAAATTTCTCCCACAAGAAATTAGCAACTTCTTCTTGATCATTCAATTCAACATCAGCTTTCAAACAACCTACATAAATGATCTCCAAATCTGGTGACAGACCATCTTTCAGCTGTAAAATCAATGTATCTAAAGCATATCTGTCCCATTCAAAACACCATTTTTGCCCCTCTTTTTCATAAGCCTTCACTGGTAAATAATTTGCAACAATGATCCTTCTACTCCCATTTTTCACACCAGGTGAAACTTCTTCCCCCTTTTCTCCTCCATCAAAATCTGTTAAAATCCCTGGAACATTCATCAACTTTGGGATTCGAGCCCGATCAGTTACAGAACAGTCATCAAGATTAAGCAGATTGAAACAAGATCTTGACAACATAATGACAAAACATTAAATAAAAAAACACAAACTTTCACTTGGGGCAGCAAAAATCAACACTCTCAATTATAAAGTTTACAACTTTACACCATAAACAGAGCAAAGACCAAAGATTCTTCAACTTTCAAATGGTGAAATCAAAAGGGATGTCTCAGAACCAAGAGGAGAAAAACACACAAACACCAAAAACACACATTAAACAAAAAAAAATGCAAAATCCACAACTTGGGTATGAAAAAAAAGACGTTTTAAAGATAAAGTTGAGAGCTTTATACCATTTTAGACCAATAAACACAGCAAACTCCAATGGATTCTTGAAATTCAAATGGTGAAACCAAAAGGTCTTTCTCTTTGCTTCTTTTATCTATGGGTGTTACAAATAAAAAACTTATACTTGATGAAAAACCAAGAACAACTATATAAAAATTTCATGGAGAAACTAAATAAGGAAAGTTAATAAAAACTTAATTAACCCCTATATATATATAATGTATATATGTATATATTTTCTACACAAGGAAGGTGGTGGTGATTTTAGGATAAGAACGAAGGGGAACAGGACCGACTTTACACCAATATGGGTTACTACGTAAATGGGTTTTTGGAAGGTTTGAGATTTTGTGGGGGTAGGGGTTGGGAGTGGGGGTAGGGGGTGTATACTAATCAATGGCCAAGATTTGATTTTTATGACTATTTGATGGTCAAGAT
>JAOTQR010000097.1:1469492-1483215 GCA_025774065.1 Solanum ossicruentum | reverse complement strand
TTTGTCTTTATTAAGTTGTGAAATCATATTATAAATAGTTCTTATCAATCTAGAAATTGAAATTGATATATATATGTATAAAATCATTTAATAAATGAAATTGAAATTTCTTTAGTTTGATCTTTTTCATCTTAGAATTGTAAGCTTCTCATCGTTAGGAGGTTCGTGTGTACATGTGTCAACCGATTAGACATTACAAATAATAAATATTTTGTAATTAATATAATTATCCCTTTTACACTCCAAAATTGAAATTAAATTCTAATTAATTGAAAAGACTTTTGACATAGAATGAATTGTTTACATAGCAAACTTAGAACTTTTTTCTTTGGTTCATATTACTTGTAAACTTCAATTTTTGAATTTTCTCTAAGTGATATAGATTGGAATATTCTACATAATATTTATGAGTTAAAAATACTTATTGTCTATCCTTTTCCTTTTAAGGATGAGATTCACTCCCTTCAACTTCGAAATCGTCTAATCAGTTGAACAATTAATGAATAAATTATAATTAAAAAAAATATTCTTTTACGTCTAATATCAATCTTTTATGAGTTGGTATTGTTCTAGTCACAAAATATATAATGTTGGGTGTGCAAACTCCTCCCATATCGATTAGGGAAGTAGCAAATGACCAACTTATAAGGTTGAATACAATCCCATTAGTATTTGTTGGGTATGCAAACTCCTCCCACATCGGTGAACGAGAAGAAAATGAACCTATTTAAATAGGTTCAACCCAATTCGTTAGTATGGGGCCTTTTGGGAGTTTTTCGAAAATAAATCCGTGAGAGATTGGCCAAAGCGGACAATATCATACTAATGTGGGGTTGGGGTCAGGGTCCGC
Organism: Solanum ossicruentum; assembly: GCA_025774065.1. Taxonomy (NCBI): domain Eukaryota; kingdom Viridiplantae; phylum Streptophyta; class Magnoliopsida; order Solanales; family Solanaceae; genus Solanum; species Solanum ossicruentum. The sequence goes on along the minus strand of JAOTQR010000097.1, from coordinate 1,482,365 downwards.
GCGGTCCCTACAAGTGGTATCAGATCCCAGGTTCGGAGGACAGGAATGATAGATCGACGTGTGCGGAGAGTCAACGGTGTGACATTAGGACCAAAAGATCTGCAATTGTGTACAGCGACATGTCCCATTGAGTGATAACAGCGGTGCAAGATGATTTGGTGGATCAGATGGTGTAACCTAGTGAAATGGATGTCTACGGTAATGCCTTGTGTTGAAAGTCTTCCCTACAGGATGGTCGGGCCGCAGGTTGTTGCGACTGTACAAGATGGTGGTAGATCCAAAGTTGATAATCGCTGAAGGGGAGGTCACGAGATTGTGTAGTCAGAGTTTGAGGGGAGGTTTGTTGGGTATGCAAACTAATGTTGACAATATTATACTAATGTGGGATTGGGGTCAGGGTGTCCGCGGTCCCTACAAGTGGTATCATAGCCCAGGTTCGGAGGGCAAGAATGATAGACCGACGTGTGCGGAGAGTCACCGGTATGGCACTAGGACCAAAAGATCTGTAATTGTGCCTTGTATCGAAAGTCTTCCTGTCATGTGATGGTACAGGCGACGTGTTTGGTGGATCAAATGGTGTAACCTAGTGAAGTAAATGTCTACGGTAATGCCTTGTGTCGAAAGTCTTCCCGACAGGATGGTTGGGCGACGTATCTGCAATTGTGCCTTATATTGAAGTCTTCCTGTCATGTGATGGTACAACGACATATCCCGTTGAGTGATAACGGCGGTGCAAGATGATTGATGGATCAGATGGTGTAACCTAGTGAAGTGGATGTCTACGGTAATGCCTTGTGTCGAAAAGTCTTCACTACAAGATGGTCGGGCGGCGTGTCCCGCAGGTTGTTGTGGCCGTACAAGATGGTGATAGATCCAAAATCGATAATCGCTGAAGGAGAGGTCACGAGATTGTGCGGTCAGAGTTTGAGGGGAGGTTTGTTGGGTATGCAAACTAATGTGGACAATATCATACTAATGTTGGGTTGAGGTCAGGGGTGCGCGTGGTCGCTACAAGTGGTATCAGAGCCAAGGTTCGGAGGGCAGGAATGATAGACCGACGTGTGCGGAGAATCACCGGTGTGGCATTAGGACCAAAAGATCTGCAATTGTGCCTTGTATCAAAAGTCTTCATGTCATGTGATGGTACAAACGATGTGTTTGGTGGATCAAATGGTATAACCTAGTGAAGTGGATGTCTACAGTAATACCTTGTGTCAAAAGTCTTCCCGACAGGATGGTCGGGCAACGTGTCCCGCAGGTTGTTGTGGCCGTACAAGATGGTGGTAGATTCAAAATTGATAATCGCTGGAGGGGAGGTCAAGAGATTTTGTGGTCAGAGTTTGAAGGGAGGTTTGTTGGGTATGCGAGGTTTGTTAGGTATGCAAACTCCTCCCACATCGGTGGATGAGAAGAAAATGAACCTATTTAAATAGGTTCAATCCAATCCCTTAGTATGATGCCTTTTAGGAGATGCCCAAAACAAATTCGAGAGGGCTTGACCCAAAGCAGATAATATTATACTAATGCGGGATTGAGGGCGCGCGCAATCCCTAACACATAATGCTATTTTCTTTAAATTTCAATTATGAAACTATATTAAATATATCCTTATTGTTATAAGGAATCATATAATCAAAATAATATTTTTAATTAACTACAACACCAAATTCCCATTCTTAATCCTATAAAACAGTGTACTTTATAAGGATGTTGACTCTTGTCTTGTCAATGATCCACGTGGCAGTAGTTGGAGTGGTCCTTTCAAATTTATAAAAAAATTAATTGTATTTATTATTTCTTCCAAGTAGCATACATCGGCAAACACAAGAGAGACACTGGATATATAAGTAAACATGTCTTATTTATTAGTGACACTGTTTTAAAACCATGGGCCCAGGCCAAAAACAGATAGTATTACTAGCGGGCTGTGTTGTTACAGATTGTATCAAAGCAATTCCTATGCCAGCATTGTCGATGTGGGCCAGAGTTCAGTTTATACAAATTCTGATGAGGCGGGACAAACCTCAATATTGAGTCTAAGTGAATCCCGAGCTGAGTTGTTACAGATGGTATTAAAGTCACTCTTGTGTCAGCCTTGTCGATATGGGCTAGAGTTCAACTGAGTTTAGGTAAATCTCGATTAAGCGGGACAAATCTTAGTATTGAGTCTAGGCAAAATCCATGCGCTGGGGTAAACCTTAACGAGTCCACAAAGGGAATGTATATAGCAATCCATCTTAAGATGAGAAATCTCAAATCAACAAAACACATAATTAACATTCAATATATAAGTAGGCATGTCTTATCTACTAGTGACACATTTTAAAATCGTATAGATCTAAGTCCAAATTAAATAATATCACTAATGGACTGAATTGCCACAAAATTATCCAGAGAAGGAAATTGTCTCCTATATTCTTCTTAAAGATAAAGACAAAAGAAAAAGGTCTCATCTATATTCTTGCAAAATATCAAAGACACGTTAAGGTTATCCACGTTGACCTTCTTTTCAAATTTTTACCTATTATATTTGACTCATTTAGCCTAACTAATGCAAAAAGATAAAGACACGCAACATAAAATAATTTACAAGAAGAAAAACTAAATATATTAAAAAAAGAAAGGTGGAAAAGCATTTTGAAATTAAAAAAAAAAACTATTGAGTTGAAAAGTATAAGTCTCATTATGTTGAAGAAATTTTGTGGTAAGGTTTGGAACCAATTGTGGCTCAAATTAGTGAAATAGTTACTATATCACATTGATTGGAAAAAATTATGCATTAATTATTGTGAAAGATTATGATAAGATAAATATATATTTTTTAATATTTAATTAAAAATCTCAAATTTTTTAGGTAAAAGAGTGCTTTTCCATTTTTTTTAATGTTTCATGCTATACGAAATTAAATTAATTAGGGTCTCAATATAAATATCGAATATCAGATTTTTTTTATTTATAGAAAGAATTATTCCTCACTTAGCTAGATGGAATAAAAATTTAATTATTTAGCGGTTCTTTTACTTACAATAAATTTAACTTTTATATATCGATAATAAAATATAACTTTTTTATATACAATAACAACAACATATCCAGTAGAATCCCGCAAGTAGGATCTGGAGAGGGTGTGATGTACGCAGACCTTGTCCCTTGTCAACTTTTTTATATATATTATCAAAATTATGTGCGACAACTATGACCGTTTTGGTTTAATAAACTATAATATTTTGTATTCAGACATAACGTACGTTGACTTTGAAGTCCTAGGAAATATATTTATTTTTGTTTGATTGTTGTGTTTTTACTCTGTCAAAATTGGACTATGAACAAAATTCCAATTAAATAGCCAATAATATTCAATTTTTTTTTTCCAAGTCTTCAACTTCCACAATATTTTTTTCTTAAAAAGTTTGGGGGACATGTTTATCCAAGGTTGTAATAATCCAAGAACACCTACTTTGGTCAATAATCTTATCCTCAAAACATTCACTTAATTTTATAAATAATATATTATGAGTTATTCAACCATTTATTATATTTTTTTATAATTATTTGTATCGACTATTTATATCAGATCATTGCAATAAAGTTAATCTTAACAGTTACAAATTCAAATAAAAATCTATATCACCTAATCAAGATGTATAGTGTTGTGTATCGAAAAGATATATTTTATATTTATTGATTTGATATAAATATTCAGTTCGAAAGTGTTTAGAGAATATCTTTTTAATAAACTCTTATTTGTAATTGCCCCAATAAATAAGTTTTTGTTTCTCAACTATGGGGCTTTGATTTTGGGCCAAGAGCACAGCCCAATGGCTCTCAAAAGCATTAAACCCAAAAAACTTGAAATGTGATGTAGATTATTTTTAGTTTAACCATAAAGATCGATATGTATTAACTCGATTAATTCAGAATCACATCGTGCAGTTGCCTATTTGATTCCTTGAAGTATTATGTGGAGTCATTTTAAGAATAGAATCGACAGCACACCTCATCTTTTACGAACCAAATGAGGAATCACAAGTAGATGGACTTGAGTATTCTTACTTTACGAAGTCATCTAGAGCTAGAGTTGGAGTTGTTCGACGCTTTTCTCCTTTCAAGTGAACTTATATAGATATTGTTGATATCTTAAATACAACATTATTTTGATTACAACAGCATATTCAGTATAACCCTACAAGTAAAATCTGAGAAAGGTAAAATATATGCAGACTTACTACTACCTCATAGAGATAGATAGGCCGTCTCCAAAAGACCCTCGTCTCAAACATATTAAGCCCCATAACAACATTGTTTTGATTATTACTTAAATTTAATATCGACACCGATTTTAAGTAATAATTAAAAGTGCCACTTTATATAACGACTAATTTTCGTTGTTATCTTACCTTTCTCTCACTTTACCCTTATTATTCAACCATTTTACTTTATCCTATGCTTTTTTTTTTATACTAACGATACCTCATAGCTTATATATGTAGCATTATAAAACGATGCAAATTTATATAATTTAGCCAAACATTATATTCATCAAAACAAAATAGTATAATCCAATACGATACATTATGAACTATCTTCTGCTAAGGGTAACAATAATTGTGACTTCTACTAAATGAACTGAACTCCAAAAGTGATTCACAACAGTATGAACATACATTTTATTGACATAACAAATCAAGAATGCAGAAAAATTGAAAACCAAAATGCTGCACAAGAATTAACAGTTTGCGCGATCTCACATTTTTTGAGTTAAAGAAATGCTTCGTGCTTCCTCGTTTTGTCCTGTATTTATCCCGTAAAGATCCTAACAATTGCAGCTAAGTAGCTCGCCAACTGAAACACGGGTTTTTCCCGAGAAGGTTAAGTTAAAAAGCTTTCATTTATGTGAAACTGTCTATGTTGCTCAAACTTCTCTAAAAATGTGGTTGTACAATGTCAGATCCTTCAAAATATAGTGCGTTTTGGAGGATCGTGTTGACATTTTTCGAAGAGACAGAGCAACATAGGTAGTTGTGAGTGAGCATAAGTGCAGTTTTTTAGTATTCTTACCTGAGATGGAATGCTGAGTCCTGTGTGTCCTTCGATGACCAATCCTACTGTAAGACCAATCATAGCCCATGCACCGTTAATTGCTTCTATTTGTCGCCGCCTCTGTGAAAATATTCAGAGCAGAGAATGTAAAAGAGACGTAAGCCTACCAAGTTTCAAGAGCATGCTATGCAAATGCATTCCTACATCAACTTTAACATGCATAAAACAATAGGTATGTGACTATGTTGAGCAGGTGACTGCTCGAGGTACTATATTCCAAACACTTGGTAGAAGTACACAGTTGCCGGATATGTTGCCAGACTCTTCGAAAATGTCAATGGTATGTGTTAGATCCTTCAATAGTAATGTATTTTTGGAGGATTTGATACAAGCATTTTGCAAAGTTGAAGCAATGTCGCTTGTAGGGAATGATCGACTTAAATGTCTGATGTCACAGGAAGATTTATCTCATTTGAAGTGGAATTAAACTAATCACACCACACGTTCAATGAGGATCTACTGTCATTCCAGAGAAGAGAGCGGGAACACTAATTACCTTGAGCTAATAATATAAACTCAACAGTCTATACTCGATATGCTAAGAGGCAGATAAGAGTCGATAAGTGCTAAGTTACAGATATTCAGTACTTGTGGAAATACAATTGAGGTTTACTCACTTTAAGTCTCTCTTTAGCTTTAATTTCCTCCATTTGCTTTGCAGCCAATCGCTTGGCTTCTAAAGGATCCACCATGATCACTTCCTTCTTTGTCCTCTGTCTCTCTGGAGATGCCTGCAGACGAAGAAGTTTTCATTTGGATGCTCAAGTTGAAAGATAACGACCCCGAGTCACCATGAAGATATCTCCAATACAAGACAATCGACATCTACGGGGCTTTGCCTTTTTGTACACATGCATTGAGTTTTTTTTCTTCTTTTCTGTTATGACCGTGGTGTTTGAGTCAGCTTGCATACGCATTCAAAGACAAAGATATAATATCAACATAAACAAGAAAGTAGAAACAAGTTTTACTAAATCACCGCTCACATAATATTACCACCGGCAACATAATAAAATCGTCTTTGTTTTCTAAGTAGATTATCAATCAATTTTACTAGTATTACATACATGGAAGCCTTCATAATGCATACATTGGGATTTGCCAGGACGCGGATTGCTCGACTCCTGGTTTTCCATGAGGCCAAGTCTGTGTTCTGCATACGCCCATATTCAAACCTGACACAGAAAAGCTTATTTATTAAAAGGAGAGAAACAGAATAGTCATGTGAGTTTGATATTCACCATTCTATCGGAACGATTTTGAGCTACTTTGGCTTCTCAAAAAATGCATCCACCCGTGCCTGTGCACCCCGAGATTAGTCGGGGCTCTAAGAGACTTGGACACCCGGTGCAAATAAAAAAAAATGCATCCACCCGTGTTGGGTCCTTCAAAAATGCACTTCTTTCGGTGGATACAATAAACACTCGGACAGCATCTTTAGAGAGTCCAAGCAACCAAGGTTTTGAGAGGAATGCTTGAATAATTGGAAGAATTATAGACAAATGTCACATATTAGCCCATGAGCTAGTGAAAGCCTACACCAGGAAGCATGTATTCCCAAGATGTATGATCAAGATAGATCTGAGGAAACGTATGATTCTGTTTAATGGATCTTTCTACAAAGAGCTCAAGTTCCTACTAAATTTATCACTTGGGCTATGGTATGTGTGAAAACGGTAAATTACTCAATAGTGATAAATCGAGAGCCACCATCAGAACCTCTCAATACAACTAGAGGTCTTAGGCAGGGTGATCCCATGTCACCTTTCCGATTTGCAATCACAGACACGGCTTATCGAGTAGGACACTGGCTAGTCTTAAGACGACTACATCTTTCAGATACCATCCTGATTGCTCTAAGCTAGGTATTATTCACCTTTGTTTCACAGATGATTAGCCAACAACAATAATAACATTCCTAGTGATATCCCGCAAGTCAGACATGTAGACGTTAGAGTGTATGCAAACCTTACCTCTGCCTCCAAGAGGGAGACAGTTTGTTTCCAGAAGACCCTCAGCTCGAGTACAGCCAAATGATTAACCAACACTAAGTCTTTTTGAAATTTTACACACCAAACACAATTTGTGAAAATGAGATTTTCAAGAAAATTTTGAATTTTTACAAGCCTAATTTTCATCCCTCATTTCCACCCTCCAAACATTTTTTTGGATCAAATTAAGACTGAAATTGCTCTAATAAACAAAATATAACACCCAATACACGTCGTTAGAGAAGTCGTGAGTGAAACACACAAACTACCCACATAAATTCAGACCAGTACTACTTCTAACACATCAAAACACAAGATTGCTTTTGAATAACGAACCAAGACTAAATCTTTTTAGAATTTCATACACCAAAACAAAGATTCACTATTTTTTCGCTTTGGGGTATGATAGAATAAAGCAAAATGGCTCTTTAAACTGTCTACGTTTTGTTTAATTGTGAAGTAGCAGTTAGTCAATGCAGCTTTCGACGCTCATTATGGGTCATCCGAAACCAGTCGCTCTATGTTTTAAACATAGTGGTCAGGCTGCGTACATCTGACCCCCTTACCCCCGCAATGGACGGGAACCTTTGAGGCAATGGGCTAATGTTGTTGAAATCTTTATGAAAATTCTGTATTCTTCCTACCCCAATTCGTTTATTTCTCTTTTCCAACCTCAAAACGCTCTTCTTGAACAATTTAAAGACTAAAACTTGCTCTAATAGACAAAAAAATAACAGTAAAATCACATCAACTAAACAAACATTCCTTAACCCTCACAAACGAGGTGAAAGTTCACGTATCCAACCAACATAGTTACTAAGATTCTCCATACAAAATTTCCAACCAAGATTAAACCGTTTTAGAACTTTATAAACCAAAACAGCATGTAAAAATGAAATCTTTAGGAAAAATTTAAGAATTCTTCCAACCCCAATTCTTTTCTCTCTATTTTCAAAACCTCCAAAACAACTTTTCTTGAAATTTCTCTAATAATATGCAAAAGAACACAAAACACCCACAAAAGTTCAGGAAAAAACTAGTAATACATAAAAAAAGCTTGATTTTTCAAGAATAGCTCAACAAACTCACTTTCTGATAGATGGATGATGAACTTCCAATTTTTCCCTTATCTTGATGCCTCCATTGGTGAGGGGTACCGTAGCACTAAGCACCATTTTCAGCTCTTTATCACTATGTTTTTTTTTCCTCTTTCCCTCTTTGGTATTTGGTCAGCATTTTGAGTAGAATCATCTTCTACCAATGAAGAAGATAATTTCACTTGAACCCCCAAAGATCCTAATAATTACATATAGGCTCCTTCAACTTTTAAGTGAAGCATTACGAGCATGCTTGGTCAAACTAAAGATTGTCATACATATTTTCAAGCCTTTAAATATATTCATTCACAACTCAACTCATCTAACATTCCTAACAAACTTTCATTTCCACCACTCAACTAAGATTACTGGAGTTGAAAGTACAAACAAATTTAATTATCTTCAAAAATCAAAATATATACTTGATAGTGTAAAATCATTTAGAAAATAAAAATGACTTAAACTCATAACACATATACTTATAATTTTGTGCACGTCACACGTGTATCTTGTGTGTCATATGATTTTTATTTTATTAAGAGTGCTTTTTATAATTTTTTATTATATAATAACAAAATAATGATGAAGCACTTTTATTTAGGTGTTTTGGATGCTGCTACTGAAGTAGTCTGCCTTCGAGTTATATTTTCAATTACTCTATTCATTTCATTATTAAAGTATTCAACTTGATTTAACAATTACTGTATACAATATTCATTAGAATCGAAGACGACAATCATAAGTACTCTCTTTTAAGAATCTAGTAAGTCAAAAATATTTGTATAACGAAAAAAATAAGAGGAAATATGTGATTTTTATTATATTTATATAAGAGCCCTTTCTATAATTTTTTTAATTACATAATAACGAAATAATGATGAAACAATTTTATGTATGCATTTGGATGCTGCTACTGAAGTTGCCGTCCCTTCTAGCTATATTTTCAATTACTCTATTCATTTCATAAAGCATTAGACTTGATTTAACAACTATTACATACAATATTCATGAGAGAATCTAACATGACGATTAATTATAAGTACTCTTTTTAACTTCTGTTCTAACGGATTGAATATATTCTTTTTATAGTTTTTGTTAATGGTCAAATCAAAAAGAGAAGAGAAGATGAATATTAGTACTCCATATACTTGATTTTGTTAGGTAGTGGAGCCTGATAATATATTTAGCAGCTGCCGCAATATAAACAGTAGCAAATTTAGGTGCTACTATTTATTCTCCATGTATATGTATATTTTGTATAATTGTAAATATCCGGATATCATTAATATATATAGTCCTATCGCCGTGGAGTTTACCCAATTAATTTTGGGGTGTTACCACGTGAAAACCTCTCTCTCTAAGTTTTTTTCCTCTGCCTTCTCTCTAAAAAACCGAAGCACTATTCATCGTCTTCTTCCTTCCTCCTCCTTCTTCTTCTACTTTCAATTTACAGATTATGAATTCCCAACAGATTTAACAATTACTACATACAATATCCATGGGAATCTAAAACGACGATCATAAGTACTCTTGAATACATTTTCTTATAATTTTTTGTTAGGGTTCAAAGACAAATTAAAAATAGAAGAGAAGACAAACAATAGCACTCCATATATATATATACTATTTGACATATAGCTAAACAAGCACCATAGAATTTATTAATAACTTTGTACATGTGATTAATCACAAGCTTCTACACTGAAAGTCAAAGCATTATTTTTCATATCAAAAGTTAATCCTGTGCCTTGAAGTTGATGGGAGCCTATAAGTGTTGTATTATCATTCCATGGCAAAAAAGCTAAGCAAAAATAGTCTCCTATATTAGCTACAACTCTTTCTTGTACTAGCATCAACTCTTGTGTATGAGAAACATTCCCAAAGAAAAATCTCACAATTGGGAAATTCATATCATCATCCTCTTCTTTACTTATATAGCAAGTATCAAATATACCAACAGGGAATTGAAGCATAGGGTATTGCACTTCTTCTCTGAATATGTATCGAAAAACTATGTATAAGTCATGAGGAAATCGCGTTATCAATGACCCTGTGTCTACCATGGCACCATGACCTACTTTCTGGCCATTCCACCATGAAGGATCCACGGGGACTTCCTTATCGTTAATCCAAATCTTGACAAGATCAACGTAGTAGAAATGAGGGTTAAATCGATTCTTCAATAGTTTTGCCTGTGTCCCATATACCCATGGAGCTTTATTAAACGTTAGGTAAGATGTATGTGTTGATGTTAAGCTAGGAAGGCATATGGCGAATAATGAAGAACCTAATTGTGATGGCAATGAATATCCTCCTGGTGTTTTTGGACTCATTCTTTTACTAAGACCAACGATCCCAGAAAAAGTACCACTAAAATCAGTACCACTTTTTTGATCAACGCTGCATCCAAAATTAATACGTACTTGTGTATTGTCTGAGGGAAATGTAATGATTTCCGATGCCACGAACCCTTTTGTTGTTTCTCCATTGTCATAAACATGTTGATAGAAACATGATCTGCTTCCTAAAGCACAATGAAAATCAGGATCTAATGATATGCAAGTTGCACTATTTTCAACACAATCCAATTCTCTAAATGTGTTTGATGTGGTGTAATTGTATATAGTGTAATATTGTGGCTTGTAACACTTATCTTTAATACATGGTGCACATTGCCACCAAGTGAAGTAATTTGCGCTATCTATTAGCAACAATTGGTAGGTTTTTTCACTTCCAACCCTAAAAATGGCAACATAATGACCTTTCAAGTACATACTAGGTGCTTCCTTCAGGATTTGATGATGAAGGATATTACTCGAATTTCGTGCATAAGATTTCCCTCGAGAATCGTTCCCCTTTCTACTTTTAGTAATACTAGCATGGGATCTGAGCTTCGACGATAGGTAAGTTGCTCTGGCATGATCCTGAGCAAGACGATTATTGAACACAGAATCGTAGTCCTTGAATTTTGACTTTTCAAAAAGGTCAAGTGGGTAAACACTAAAAGAGTTAGGGGGCATTGGAGGATCTTGAAGGTTGGATGTATCAAAATCCATGAAGGCTTTTCTAGCTTGTTTAAGGGCACTATAATTAACCTTGAAGTATGATTGTTCATGGACCAAAGAAGCTAATGAAGTCAAATGAAGCATTGACATAAGAATAAGAGTAAAGAGGAGGTGTTCCATGTTGGAATTTTGTTGTAGGATTGATCATTTGGTTTCAAATTTGTGTAGATTATTCTATCATTTATATACAAAAAGTTTCAAGATTTTACCTACTTCATTTCGGGAAAAAAGACTTCGTCTAACTTGACATCGAGTTTTAAAAAATAAAGAAGACTTTTCAATCTTATGGTCCTAAATTAGAGTTATCTTAAATGTATCAAAATGCCCTTGAATTTTGTGGTCAGAAACATGCTACGTGGAGAGTTGAAATTAAAGTTCTGCCAAAAAAAGAAAATGAGTCAGTCTTTTTGAAAAGAAAAAAAAAAAGAAAGTAGGTTATTCTTTTTGAGACAACAAAAATATTATTTTTGCTGATAAGGCGCACAAAGATTATCTACTTGTGATAATTTTATTTTTGGTATACAAACTTATTTGCTGAAGATCCAAACAAATATGGAAAAGAAGATACTCTACATATTATCAGATAGAATTGTGGAAGAAGACATGGAAAAAAAAGATATGTCCAAATCAAAATACAAGAATTATGGAAAGAATATTTATTACGATCCTAGAGAAGGAAAATATTCTACAAATTAAATGAAAAGATCAAGATCATTTTATTACTCAAGAAAAAAAGGTCCAAAATGGAAGTTTCCCAATCATAAAAAGTATTAAATTCAGTTCAAAATGTTCAAAATTTAAATTAAAAAAGATGGATATGACGACATTCAAATTAATACAAATCAATATCTAAAATCAAATTAATATATTTAAGTACAATATATTACTTAATTCAGAACCTAGTTAATTTACATTATTGTCCTCTGTTTCAGATTTTTTAACACAGTATATGTCAAAAATGTAAATAAATTGTGCTTGATGGTGTATAATGAATATTTACATAATTAAATCATTTAAAAGATAATTACAAATAAGTATTATAAGGAGAGGCATAAAACTTGAGGAAATCCCTGCAGTATATGCTAACATTAATCAAAAAAGGAAAATATGTAAACATAAGTGTGAAAATATGACCATCCAACCCCTCATTCTGAATATTAATTTGTGTTTTAATTCATGATTAAATGTGACTTATCGCGATAACAATATCCATGACATTATGGAATCACAATAGTCATCTAGTGTATATATATATATGCCGCCCAAGTTTCGAATTAGGGAAGTCATCTACCTTAAATTCCAAAGCCCCATGGCCAAATGCAACAAAGGCAAATTAGTATCAAATTACTTGTATCCTCAATTGCATTTTGTCAACCTTTACAAAATCTTTAATATTTTGTGACATACAAGCTTCTTTAAGTATAATTGTTTTCATGGATTTAGAAAAGGGGCGCATCCAAAGAGATAATATAGACAAATATCCTATCGACTTGGCCCAAGTTGTTAGAGTCAAAGATGTCGAGAAAAATGTGTTGGAATTATTATCTACCATTCAATTTTTGCAAAATCAAATGGAATATTACACTACAATTTCATGGACAAGAACTTAGTTATTAAGAT
>JAOTQR010000097.1:1422607-1443827 GCA_025774065.1 Solanum ossicruentum | reverse complement strand
TTGAGATGGATGTGTGGTCACACCAGGAGTGATAAGATTAGGAATGAGACCATTCGAGAGAAGCTAGAGGTGGCCCTGTGGTTGATAAGATGAGGGGAGCGAGACTGCGATGGTTCGAACATGTGCAGAGAAGGAGTATCGATGCTCCTGTTAGGAGTTGCGAGAGATTGGTTTTTAGAGCTACACGGAGGGGTAGAGGTAGACCTAAGAAGTATTGAGGGGAGTTAATCAGACAAGATATGGCGAAACTTGATCTCACCGAAGACATGACCTTAGGTAGAAAGAAGTGGAGGTCGCGAATTAGAGTAGCAGACTAATGGGTCGGTTGGGTTAGGTGGATGTCTGGCCTTGGGGTTTAGTAGAGTAGCAGAAATAGTCTTGTTTATATCATGTTTGTCATTATCTATTGTATGTGTTTAAATTTTTTTTCGTATTTACATATTATTATGTACTCTTCGCCATTAGTTGCCCTTTCTGTTCCCTTCCCTTTTCTTTTTGTCGTATCTAGTTTATTCTGCTTATGGGTTGTTGAGACGAGGGTTCCCAAGAAACAATTTTTCTACTTCAATGAGGTAGTAGTAAGGTCTGCATATATTTTATTCTCCCCAAACCCCACTTGTGGGATTCCACTGGATATGTTGTTGTTGTTGTTGTTATTAAATGTGTTATTTTATATACATAATAGAATAATTTATTCAAAAATAATTAATCCCGTAATAAACTATTCCTAACCAAACGATCCTTTAAGATGGTGTGTTATTACTTGGCTATTGAACAAAAGAAAGTAAATAAGAAAATAATTTATTTTCTGAAAAAAGTTTTTCCAAAAATTATCTTCCTTTCAAACAGACAATCGTGCAAGTACCAAACTATTTGACATCAACTAAATATTAGGATATCGTCAATGCATGGAACTTGGTTCAAATACGAATCGTATATAAAAGGAAAAAAAAAAGAGTATCACAACCTCTTATAAGACAATTCCGCAATTTGGCATCAACTAAATTAATTATACCATCAATGAATGAAACTTAAATTCTTAGTTAAGTCGTTTGGTTCAAATACGAGTTGTGTACAACAACTAAAATATAAAAGTATACTATCTTACTCAAATTGCATTTGCCGGGAGTCGGACCCGGGTCTATTGCTTGGAAAATTATCCTAACCGTTGGACTACAAACTCATGTGGACAAATGCGTCAAGATTTTTTAGTTTATACAATCTTGTACAAATATGAGTAATTTTTGGATTTTTTTATTATTTTATAGACATCGCCATTGCTAATATTGATCCACAAAAAGAAAATAGTCGATTCAGTCTAAATAGTCAATTATCATATATATAATTTGAATAGGTTCGATATATGTAGTTATTAAAGTCTCTTCATCTGATTCATTAAATTTATCAAGTTATTTATATCAACCTTAATCACTTAATGTATTTTTAAAAAGAAAAAAAAAATTTGACTTGATTATTTAGTTTTCATTTTGGACTTTACAAAAGGAGAAGACTACTCAATTAGTATTGAATGAGTTGTCCTAGTGACCATGTCATTAATTCTAGCTAATTGATTATATGACCAAGTCAACATTAATTTTCACTTTTTTGAATGTCAATTTGATTAGTTTTAATTTTAAATTTAATTAATTTAATATCTTAAAATAAAAGGTTTATATTTGAAAACTACATAAAAGTACAGTAATATCTAATTTTTTTCCATGATAATATAATTTAAAAAATATATTTTAAAATATTGATCAAATTTTATATATAATTTGATTTACGGAAAAAAATATGACAAGTAATTTAAAATGAGGGAGTAAAAATTATAACAACATTATATTTACACCTTATAACAACATTATATTTACACCAACTCAATACATAAAAAAGAAGAACAAAAAAGGGAGTAAAATACAAATACATCAAAGCACTAGTAAGAAAATGATATATAAATTATATATAATCATCTGACATTGGGATTCAGTGAATCGATTAATGCAGATTTGTTTGAAAGGAAAATGCTCAATTCCTACCAAGGATTTATCTCTCCATTGTCAGAGCTCGAACCAAAATGTAATGAGAAATTACAAAGACAAAAACCAAAATTAATTCCCTTTAATCTTATACTTTGCTATACTCAAAATTCCCATCCAATTCAACTTCCTCTTCTCCATGGTTCTTCTTGCAATGAGAGTATAGCACACTATATGCCATTAATAACAATAAATTAAACAAAGAAGAAATATTAGCCAGAAAAATAGTCTTAAGTGTCTGGTTAATTACTCCTTTATTAGGTCTAGTCTTCAAAATAATTAGGTACAATAATGATGAAATTACAGAAAATAAAATATTTAACATAAGTCCATTTAATCTATTCCCCTTAATGAGTCTTCCAGCTTTTGCTATGGATTTAATTCCATAACAATCTTCTTCAATTACAGAAATAACTAAAGCCAATATCCAAACAACTGATAAATATAGAAAAAATAAGAAAGAAAGTATTCCTATAAAAATTCCTATAGAGAAAAGGATAATATTTCTAGAGGAAATTAAAATGGGACTTAATAAAAATAAAACCATAAAAAAGTAACCAGTACCTAACATGTTTGTGTATAATCTAGTTATAATTGCATATTTAAATGCCTTTGAGATTTTTAAAACAAGTTCTTTGAGAGAAATTTTGGAATTAGATGATAATATAATTATTGCAATTGTATATAGAATAGATATTAAATATAGAACAAGAAGAATTGCAACATATATAATTAGAAGAATTCTAAAATCCTCTTTAATATCACCAAAAAATTTCATGATTTTAAAGGTATCATCAAGTGAAGTAGATAAAATTGATGCCTTCAAAAAAATATCATGAATCAAGAATTTAAGTTCAAAATTCAAGATTGTGAAAAGGGTAGAGGAAAATAGAAAATAAAGAAAACTTATTAATGCAAATAGTTTTCCATTTCTTGGAATTAATTGAAAGGATTCTTTGAGAATTGAAAGAAAACCAAAAAACTCATAAAATTCCATATTAGCTATTTCTTGAAGTGGTTTTTTTTTTTAGTCTCTTTTTTGGGGGTTGGGGATATTCAATAATGGCATGATGAACTTGCTTTTTATATTGCTTCTATGTTTGACTATTAGTACTTATTTAATTAGTAAGACATTAAAATGTGTACTCAGTCAATATATAGCCTAAATCAAAGGAAAAATTATGCCGATAAGCAAATATAATGTGTACTCAGTCAATATATAACCCAAATCAAAGGCAAAATTATGTAGATAAACAAATATATACTTGCACATGTAATTACAATTTGAGTTTTGTATAATTCATGCGATTTATACAAATGTTGTATGCAATTATACAAAAATTATACGTGAATCAAATTGTATAGCGAAATACACAAATGTTGTGAATCGTATAACAAATTATACAAACGTTGTGCACGAATTATACAGCGAAATATATAGACGTTACAAAAACTGCGAATAGTATAGCTATTTGTATATAAATGATGTGTAATTATACAAATATTGTTAAAACTATAGTTACGAAATGTAACTACTCAAACTATAACTATGTAACATAATTAAGGTATTTTTGAGTGATTATATATAAAAATTCTTCAAAATCGAAATATAGAATAAAAGGGTGTTTTAACATTTTTATTTAATTGTAGGATATAAGTTAGATTGTAATTACTATATTATAAGTTAGTCAATCTCTTTCACAATTATAATCCTCAAGGAACTTTTCAAACAAGTTTGATAGTTGAATGTTTATTTCCTAGAAATTAATATTATTGACTAACAACTATATTTTTGTGACCTTTTCATAGTTGGCTGTCTAAATCACCATCAACTTAATTTTTAATAGATTTAAGTCTATTATATTTTAAATATATGTGTATAGTAGCAGAAATTGTTTTTCAGATACTATAAAATTGGGCTTATGGAAAGTATTTTTTAAAAAATATTTTATACAAAAAAAAATTCTTCAAAATAAATAGTTAAGAGCAAATTAACTTATTGAAATTATTTTCTTTAATATGTGAGTTTGAGACTACGAGTATTACATCAAATCATTTAGAAATAGTTGGTCTTAAACTTTTGACCTTCATTTGCTTTATGGGTAAACCTTTGATGTTTAAACGTGAAGTTTTGTTCTATAAATTAGTGAATTTTTTATCGATTGTCCTTTTCTGAAAAATTTATTTAGTAAATATTGTTTTTTTTTTGTAATAAATTTGAATCTTTTAGATCAACTTGAAAAGTTACAGAAAGAAAAATTAGATTAAGATTTAAAATTTTGTAAGTTAATAAAAATATTAAATAATAACTTAATATTTTGATGTAAGAAAAAAATATATGAGTAAATACTACATTTTGTACAAATTTTAAAAATTATAGATGAAAATTATATAATAACCTATAAAGAGATATTTGCGTAAATCAAACAAATAAAGACTACTTCAAACAAAGACTTCATATATACTTAAAATAAGAGTAACATAATTTTACTTCCATTGACTACTTCAAGAAACTTTACACTTACAAAATCTTCAAATGTTTATAAAATGTATGCATTTTGAATTAGAAGTACAAAAATGCAAACTCACTATATACCAAAATCTTCCCAAATGATATCCAAAAATTTCAAGATGAATTTTTTCAAGATTTTTAGTTTTGTGGGAATTTTAAAAGAATCCATTCAACTTATTCCAAAAAATGGAAAAATCATGGGACTAATAACCATTTTTTACCTTCTTTTCACCTCAATATTCTTTTTATTTTTCAAATTCACCTATGATTCTTTGTTTAGAGACATGTTTATTAAAGAATCCTTCATTCCTATTTCTAGTATAAATGGTTCTTCACTAGGTAATCTACTTTCTAGTATTAGACAAAATTTTAAACTTGTTTTAGCCATTGATTTATCATTCTTTTTTTCCTATCTATTCATCTCAATTTTCTCCACAAACACAATAATTTTAATTTCTTCTATATCATACTATAATAAAAATCTAAATTTCAAAGATTTAGGTATCAAAATTTTGAAGTCATGCAAAAGGTTAATTTTCACTATGTTTTACACCACAATTATTGTTATTGGATATTTTTTCTTTTGTTTATCAATGGCTACTCCTCTTTTAGCTACCTCTAACATATATGATTTTTCAACGGTTATTTATTTTGCGATAATCGCGTATATTTTTTATCTGTATTTATCGATAGTTTGGGTGATGGCGTTGGTGGTTTCAATTGTTGAAGAAGGTAATTATGGAGTTGTGGCTCTTGGAAAAGCTGGAAAAATAATTAAGGGAAATGAGATGAAAGGATTTATTTTAAATATTATGTTCAATTTATTGGCTTTAATTATTTATCTAGGAGCTCAAATGATTATTAAACAATGGAATGTTAACAAGAAAAATTCAATGTTGATTTTGGTTAATGGTTCTTGTTTATTGAAGGTGTTTGAGCTTGTGAATTATACAGTTTTATATTTTCATTGCAAGAAAGAAAAAGGGGAAGAAGGGATTATTGAATTGCAAGAAAGTATTGAATATAGCAAGATCTCTAATTTGCCATTAATAATTGATGGTACAAATTAGTTTGTATCAATTATAACTATGTATGTTGTTGTATCAATAATTGATGTATGTTGTTGTATCAATTAGTTTGTATTATGGGGTTTTGAGCTGAGGGTTTTGGGAAACAATCTCTCTACTTCTATGAGGTAGCAGTAAGGTCTGCGTACAATCTACCCTCTCCAGATCCCACTTGTGTGATATTACTGGGTATGTTATTGTTGTTGTTGTTGTAATTATAACTATATGTACTTTTTAGTGAGAAAGTTTCAGCTCATGTTAATTACGTCTATTATTTATACACAAAAGAAAAGTAAAACAAAGTGAGTCTAGTTCAAGATGATTATATAAAATTTCTAATAGGTCAATGTTTATTTGGACCTATTTTACTCCACCCCCCACCCCCTTTGTCGTATGTCCTATTGCCTACTTTTGAAAAACTACTCAAAGAAATAATATTTAGTATTATATTCAGATATTTTAGATTAATATTTAAAATAAATGAATAAATAGTAAAATGTATAAAGATAAATAATAATAAATTAATTCAAAAAAGATATTTAAAATTTAAGTTTTACCATAATTACAACTCCAATCTTAATATCATTTTGAAGATATTTATCAGCCACAACTCTTCAGTAAATTTAACATATGATTGTCTATATATGAAACCTTATTACTTAAAAATATCTTAATTGGAGTTTTATTCGTAGAGTTTCATGTATAAATAATGAAAGTTCAAAATTATAAGGACTTTATTGCAAATAAAATATACTTCTTAACAAAAATCATTAATGTTATCCTTCTTTTTGACTTCATTGCAAATAAAATATACTTCTTAATAAAAAATCATCAAATTGAGTTTAAATTCAGTGCATTGAAGAATATATATTATACACTTCGTCCACTTTTTTTATTTTTTTTTTACATATTTTTAGGATTTTATAATTTATTTTTTTTCTCATTTGATGACTCAAAATCACAATCTCTGAGTTGAAAGTGAAAAACGTTTATCATCTGAATAACTCCCTCTTATTTATACTTTCTTCGTCTCAATTTTATGTAATAATACTTTTTATTAGACCACCTCTTTCATCTTCTTTTGCTTGATAATTATTGCTGTCGCAATCACTATTACAATTACTATCGTCAAGTTATCGATCTAAGAAGCCATTTATGTAATTATTTGACAAATGAGAGATATGAATTGAGTGCTATTTTTCTTTTATTCAATTTAAAATTTATTTTATGAAGTATATATACGTTCATATAAATTTGAAGTTATAAATATATACTACAATTGAAGTTACAACATCATCATTGAAACCACAAAATAAACACTTTTGAGAATTTCATAATTTAATAATAATAATTAAAAAAAATCAAGTTTTTAATGATATTCTTGAATTTCGAGCTATGAAAAGTGAATGAAAACTCTTTACTGACTCATATTATTCTCATAATAAAATCTTTAATTTTATCATAAAAGAATATTATGATTCTCTTAAAAGAATTTGAAACACATATTAAAACCTTTTTCTTTAAAAGTTGTTTTAAAGGCACAACATGAAAAAGACAAGATAATTTTAAAAAATGGGGAAAAATATATTTTTTGATTTTATACCTTCTCGTAACTCAAACATAAAAAGTTAAGAACGAAGAAATTTTAATCATTATGTGAGAGATTTTATTAGCTTAAATTTTGTACGGATGTTGAAAACTCGATAAACTAGTATATATTTATCTCTTTTTCAAATGAAATTTATCATTCAATTGAAATGCACGCTTCTTAAGAAGCTCAACCATCTAGGGTTGAAATGAGTAGATCAAAAGTTCAATATGAAATTCGCTTATATATTCTGATTCTTGTCTATAAACCAGTCGTATTTTATATCTCAAACTCGATAAAATAAATAAATTATAACAGAATTTTAAACTTTCATATTTGATATTCGACTTTTTTATGTCTTAAATACAACAACAACATTACCCCATTGCCTCAAAAGCTCCCATCTATTGCGGGATAATAGGGGGTCGGATGTACGCAGCCTGACCCCTATGTTTAAAACATAGAGCGACTGTTTCCGGATAACTCATGATGAGCGTCGAAAGTTGCATTGACTAATTGCTACTTCACAATTGAACGAAACGCAGACAGTTTAAAGAACCATTTTGCTTTATGTCTTAAATACAAATTCAAATATAATAATACGACAACTATCTACACTAACACAATTTTCTTTAAATCTAAACTAATCTCACTATCTCTATCACTTTTTATGGAATCACATTTTTTGAGATCAAAGTAAAAAATGGTTGTCACAACAAAGCTCCATTGAACTACCAATGCATACAACAAAATCCAAACCACATTATCCCACAACAATTTAATCACAACCGTCGATTCAACTCTCTCGAAATCCGAACCGTTCATCACCATTGCCAACGACATCTCCATCGTGCCACGAATGAAACCCGAAAACAAAACAAACAACCCGGACAAAACCCACCCGCATACCCGTTTACCCTCCATCAAACCCGACCCGACCCGGATTGCATCGAACCCGTACATCCCTTCGTTAATCGACACCACGAGGGCCAAGCTGGTAACTGCCATCATATGGAGCTCCAAACCCGGCCCGAGAACCTCAACAACCACCCGAACAAACGGGCGAGTCTCGAGAAACGCCACGAGCATCCCGGGCACGACGGTACACGCTAGCATAGTCACGTAAATGCACGTGGTAGTAACCAAGACTCGTATCCAAGCAGCTTTTACTGCAGTAAAAGCTGCTTGGATGGTCGATTTTCTATTTGAACAAACAGAAAACGCGATATTTACCACGATAATCGCGATAAAAAAAGAGAGTAAAAAAATAGGAAAGAAGAAGAGAATTTTGAAGAATAGTAAAGACTTAGCTTCTTTATTTGCTTCTTCTAACAAATGTGTGGACTCAACATGTATAGATGAATATATTGAGACTTCTTCAAGATGTTGAATTCTATTTTCCAAAGGGATAGTGAGGAAGGAAAATAAGAAGAGTAAAAAAGAGAGTGGAAATGAAAGGAAAAAGAAAATGAAAAATGAAATTTTTTTGGTGGAAATTAGGAAAATTTTGAAGGAATTGAAGATAATTTTAGCAAGAAGAAATAGATTATTTGGTTCTTGAGAAATATGGTCGGAATTTTCTCCGGTAGGCATATTTTATTTTATTTTTATGGATTATTTTGGTAGGTTTTTGGAGGTTATATAAGATTTAAAAAGAAAGGTGGAAGTGGATTATGGACCTATTATATAGTTTAATAACTTTATTTCTTGGCTTTTTGGAATTGTGGAAGAAAAAGTATGAATATCTTTATTCTTTTTTTTTTCTCTTTTTTTGTTTGAGGTTACAAAATAAAATTGACATGAAATTGAAATATTCACTATTAAGGTCTTAGGCTTATTTATTCATTTTTTAAAGTTAAAATCATAATACTCTTCAATTCTGATTTATGTAATGTTATTTAATTTGATATAAAGTTAAATTTTTTAAAAAAAAATTGTGACCTAAACAAGTGATACATTTTTGTGGCTATAAATAATCTCATAGGGTAAACTTAATATGATAAAATTTAATTATCACTAAATGTAAAAACATATCCTTTTTGGTGGATTGATTAAAAAAAAAAGTTTGCTATGTAAGTTGGGACATAACGAGTAATATTTGGTATACTGAAAATGCTGATAAATAATTGATAATTTAAATAGAAAAGTAAAAAATGATATTTTATTTTTCGATAAAAGAATTATTTGCCCCTCAATTTTTATTAACTAAAAGAGATAAATGATAATATATCAAATATTCTTGCAATTAAAATTAGTAAATGTTCTTAAGATGTATGCAAGAAATTTTAAATACAATATATTAAAAATTAGTAAATGGACTAGAGGAAACAGTCTCTCTACTTCTATGAAGTAGTGGTGAGGTCTGCGTACAATCTATCCTCCCCAGACCCCACTTGTGGGATATCACTAAATATGTTATTGTTATTGTTGGACCAGAGGGAAGATGTGAAAAATCATCCATTTAGGTATTTCGAAATTAAAGGGAGGAACATGTAAGCTTTTGAAATAAAGAACATGTTAACATCATTGGACCACGTTTCTCTCTTTTGCTTTAAGAATGGTGTGGTGGGTAGCTAATTCTTTTTCTTTAGTCACTTTTACTAGGAGCATAATAAATAATATTAATCAGAGTTTTGAATTCGAGATCTGAATATTAAAAAAATGATGTGAATTTTTATAAATTTGAGAATATTATTTATATAATTATGGATGGTCCTATAAAATTAGAAGTCAAAAAAAATTGGAGAAATATGTTTACAAAAACTCTTAGGTAAATGCTTAGGAAAAAGTGGAGAAAAATTATCAAATTTCTATTTTATGATCTCTAAATACACACACAAAAAGTAGTGAAATTTTTTTTAAAATTCATAAATATTATTCATTAGGTAGTTACATGGCCCTATCAAATTTGGAGTCAAAAGGTTTCGGATAGATAGATTTACGAAAAATCATAGGCTAAAGCTCACAAAAATTTGAGAAAAATAGCAAAATTTTATTTTCTAACAAGTAAATACTTAAAAAAATTGTGTGGATTTTTGTAGAAATTGAGTACCGCCTGAGCCCAGGTGGCCCGGCGGCGCTGCAAGACGCTTGGTAGAAATTTATGGGCCAAACAATATGAAACATGCAATTTTGACGGTTTTTCGTAGGTGTTAGCTTATGATATGTGGAGCTGCTCCGGGATCCGAGCCAACTATCCTGAAAAATTACACTGATCCATCCGCAATGATCCCATCAAGACCCCTAAGTAGCCTAGCGGTGCCGCAGGATGTCTGATAGGATTTTATGAGCCAAGCAATAGGAAACAAGTGATTTCGATAGTTTTTCGTAGGTGTTAGCGCAAGGTTTGTAGCACTGCCCAGGGATCCGAGCTAAATATCCCAAAAATTACATCGACCCGACTGTAATGAGCCCGACAAGATCCCCAGGTGGCATCGTAGGACGTCTGGTAGGATTTTATAGGTCAAGCAACAAGAAACAATCAATTTCGATAGTTTTTCGTGGGTGTTAGCCCACAGTTTGTGGCGCTACCTGGGATCCGAACTAAATTTCTATAAAAATTACATTGACCCATTTGTAACAAACACGACAAGAGCCCCAGGTGCCTCACCGACACCGCAGGATCTCTAGTAGGATTTTATGGACAAAACAACAGAAAACATGCAATTTTGATAGTTTTTCATAGGTGTTAGCTTATGGTTTGTGACGTTGTCGAGGGATCCGAGCCAACTGTCCTGAAAAATTACATGATCCATCCGCAAATATCCCATCAAGAGCCCTACGTGGCCTAGTGGCACTGCAAAATGCCTGATAGGATTTTATGAGCCAAGCAATAGGAAACAAGTTATTTTGGTAGTTTTTTGGGGGTCTTAGCCTACAGTTTGTGGCGTTACCCGAGGATCCAGGCCAACTTTTCCAAAAATTTACGCCAACCCATCCGTAACGAGCTCGACAAGAGCACCAAGTGGCCTGACAAAGCCATAGGATGTCAAGTAGGATTTTATGGGTTAAGCAACAATAAACAGACGATTTCGACAATTTTACTCCACATTTTGTAAGACCATTCATAATTACCTAGTGAATAGTGTTCATAGTTTCTATAGAATTCACGCCATTTTTTTAAGCATTTTTGGATCACAAAATAGGATACAAAATTTTTCTCAATTTAGTGTTTACTAGCATGAATATTTTGTGAATGACTATCTGATATTTTTTCGTTCCTAATTTTCTAGGATCATTCATAATAATATATGATGCACATAGATTTTGTATGATCCACACTTCTTTAAGGTTCACAAAAAAAAAATCCAAAAAAATACTTAATTTTTCGTGTATATTAGCTTATGAATATATATATGACTATCCAAAACTTTTTGCCCCGTGTTTTATAGGACGTTTTATAATTACCCAGTGAATGATATTCATAGCTTCTGTAATTTCACATCACTTTTTTTAGCACTTAGAATTCATGAAACTAACATTTAATTTTTTTTTCTTAGTTTTTCGTATGCATTTGCCTATGAATATTTTGTAAATATGGTCATTCAAAATTTTCTGACTCTAAATTTTATAGGACCATGTGTAATTATATAATAAATGATATTCATAGCTTCTATAAGATCTACACAATTTTTTTTTAAATTTTTAGAGATCACGAAACAAAAATCAAATACTTTTCTCAATTTTTCATGTGTATCAACTAATGAATATTTTGTAAATATAATCATATGAAACTTTTTTACTCCAAATTTTGTAGGATCATGCGTAATCAGCTAGTGAATGATACTCATGACTTCTATAAAAAATACACCACTATATGTTTAGAGATTTTTTATTTTTATTTATCTTTTAAATATTTTAAATTATTAATTATTGTGAATTATAAATTTTGTATGTGTATGTGTATTTTTAAATATATAACCGACCTAAAAGGGTGAAACAAACAAATAGTGTTATACTTTCCAAAAGTACCCCAGCTAGAAGCAAATATTGTCAAATATAGGATTTTGCTATACTACACTCCCAAAAATAAGAAGAAAACTTGCAATAATTAAAAAAATTGATATTCGATAAGTTAAATTGTTCATTCGATCCATCCAATAAGCAGCCCTATTGGAAAAAAAAAAGAATAAGGGATGAAGAGAGATGGTAAAAGGGGGATATATCACTAATAATGGTCGATAGTTTCTAGTGATAAAAGAGCTCGAATATTGAAAATAGTTTTGTATTTCTTTAGCTAATTCGATTATAACTTTATAATATTGTCCCTAGTAAATAAATATTTTTTTTCAACTGCTTCAATTATGATTTTATCATATTACCTTAATTAATTATTTTAAGTCACGTAAATCTTAGAATTACGATAAAACAAACACAAAATGATAAATTAAATCTTTCTTTTTTAACTAGACAAATAAAATTCATAACTATTTTTAATATCTTTCAATAATTATATTTGTGTCCAAAAAGAAGTATTTTTAAATTAAAAAGTTTATATATATTACTTGAAATGATGTAAAAAGCACTATAAATCACATCAAGTACCTATTTAAAATTTTAAAATATATAAAAAAAATTTAATGATTCTTAAAATTTTATCAGTGCTATATAAATCGAAATTCCCAGGAAACAACCTCTTTACTTCTATGAGGTAGTGGGAAGGTCTGCGTATATTTTACCCTCCCCAGACCCCACTTATGAAATTTTACTGGGTATGTTGTTGTTGCTGCTATTGCTATATAAATCGAGACAAAAAAATACATGTTGAGTCCGTGTCATAAATAGTAGATAAATATGAAAGAAAGGTATGGATTAACCCAAACTTCAATGAGGGATAAAATTATTTATTTCAAATGCCTTTAGAAAATATCCCATGTTTGACTATATATATGAAAGAATGGTACAGATTAACCCAAACTTCAATGAGGGATAAACTTATTTATTTCTAAATTTTCTATAAAAAGGTGGTGATTATTGGAAAATAAGAATTAAGTTTTAGAAAAGAAATGGCAATTCCTAATTGTGTTCTTCTCCTCATAATTGGTTTATTGGCAACTTTGTTCTCCATGGC
Source organism: Solanum ossicruentum (assembly GCA_025774065.1). NCBI lineage: Eukaryota > Viridiplantae > Streptophyta > Magnoliopsida > Solanales > Solanaceae > Solanum > Solanum ossicruentum. Next base: position 1,430,554 of record JAOTQR010000097.1, on the reverse strand, counting down.
TTTGGCTATACCAGGGACAGCCTATTATACCAATGATCAATATCCTCGTAAGTTTTAATTTTTTTTTTCCCTTTTCCTATTTATTAATGTTATGACAGGTTCATTGTTGTTATTATTATTGTTGTTATTTCAGCATCGGCATGCTCTGTGCCAGATGATAGGCTGATAGCACGTATCGCATACCTAGGAGGTACGATTACGTGTGGAGACTCATTAAATGTCACGTGTAGAGGTAACTCGCCACCTTGCACTGGCGAGAGTGTTGTAGTAAAAGTTATTGATCATTGCTCTACATGTCGCGATGTAACCATGGTTCTCACTAAGGAAGCTATTTCAATCATTGCTACTCCTGTCGTTGTGAGAGGTGTCGTTAACATCGATTATTACAGGTAAGCAAGAAAATATTAAATCGAGTTGAGCTATTTCTTTCACTATAGTTGTCACTAAGTATATATATTGTTATATGATATTTTCAGGATTTGATCTATATGGCACATGGAATGAAGTATAGTTGAATTGATCAATGATGATCACAACTTAATGTATGTAACTCCATGAAAGATATATATAAATATTCTTCTGTTTTCTAATAATAAATATTTGGTTTATTGGCTACATATCTAGACTTCTATCTTATTGACTATATCGAGTTCGATTATTTATCTTGTAATCACCTCACTACGAGGAATTTAGCTCATTACAAAAAGCGATAGCTTTTTGTGGAGCGAATTTGATATAGAGGTATGGTTCAAAGTAGGGGGGTGGCTCACATATTAAATTTTGGAGTGACAAATGGCTAAGTAACACTCCGCTCGTGGAAGCTTACTCAAACCTGTTTCAGATTGCTCAAGACAAAACTCCACAATCACACAGAATAGATATGGCAACAACTGGAATGTAATGCTCAGAAGAAATGTGCAGGGTTGTGAGATGGGAAGCTTGCTTGAACTCCTTGCTAGTGTGGAAGAATATAATATAAATGAGAATGGTGTTGACAAATTGGTATAGGGAAGAAACAACACCTTCACTGTGAAAGATTGTTATCATCACCTATGCTGTCAACATCAGATCACTGAACTTTGGCCCCGGAAACTCATTTGGAAGACCAAAATGCCTACCAAGGTCATCCGTTTTTGTTGGATTGCTCTCCAGGAAGCATGTCCAACACAAGATAATCTCAATAAAAGAGGCCTCGATCTGGATATATGTGTCAAGATAGCACAGAAACAATCAATCATCCGCTCCTTCACTGTGTAGTGGCCAAAGCCCTTTGAAATATGTTCTGTTGCATTTTTGGCTTATGGTGGGTCATGCCACAAAGTGTGAAAGAAGCCTACATGAGCTGGAATACATGGAGAGTTGATAAGTCCACCAAGAAAGTCTCTGTGATGACCCAAAGTGATATTTTGGTGTTTATAGACTGAAAAGAACCATAGATGTTTTGATGGGATCTCAAATTTGAGTCACTCTCTTAAAGCTAGATGTTTACTTACGTTATTCAGTTGGATAAATTTAACCCCCTGTATTTAGTACTAAACAGTTTCTTGACTTTATTAGTATGAAGATCGTAAAGGAGCTAACATCTTTTGCTTATGCTCTTTGCGAGCCCTTTTGTTTTCTCTAATTTTGCATCTACTTGATGCTCTTTAATGAAATACCTTACTTCAAACAACAACAACAACAACATATCCAGTGATATCCCACAAGTGGGGTCTGGGGAGGGTACATTGTACGTAGACCTTACCGCTACCTCATAGAAGTAGAGAGGTTGTTTCCTAAAACCCTCAACTCAAAACCCAAATACCTTACTTCATCAAAAAAAAAAAACAATATCAAAGTTTATTCATTTCCCAACTAAACATATGTGCAACAGAGATGTATTCCTCAATTTAGAAACACTATGCATTAAAAAGTTAAAGACACAGTACAATACACAGTTTTAAGGCAAAATTTTATGTTTTGTGGACCTGCTAGGATAGGTACACAATTATATTTATACATATGATCATCTCCAAATCATTAATCTGGGAAGAAACTACACTAAATAAAAAAACATGAAGGAAAGTACAGTTCATGTTGTTTTATGCAGTGAAATTAACATTAGAAGTCATTGGTTCAAACCTCCATAAGTTCATGGTAAGCGAGCGAATCGTTGTACTCCCACACTTCTCCAGCATTCTCCTGTTGATATCAGCAACTCTTTTGCTCCTCCAACTTGTACTACTTTGTGTCCTGTGTTGTGATTTCTTGGTTCCGATTCCTAGAGTAAATCAAAATGTTTCACTCAATTAGACATTCCCAAGACTATAATACTAGACGACATCTCAAAATCTTTTGTCCATTAAGATGACAAAACAAAACACAAATCACAAGGACAGAACTAGTGTAATCCCACTGGTGGTGTTTGGGGTGGGTAAAGTCTACGCAAGCAGAAAATAAGATATCGAGGCCAAAGAATAAGATAGTGTTCGGGCAGATTGCATACACCTCAGCTATTCCACTTGAAATATGCTAACTCACCAGCAGCACAGACAAAGATATTCGGCAACTCTGCCTAGTATAAGTCTCATGACGGAACTCAAGATAGCTCTGCTGTGATACTCTTATAGGTAAACGCAACATAGCATTTGCGATGAAGGTTGATAAATGATAACATCATCAACTTCTAATCAGCCATGTTGCTCAGACTATCCAAAATTGCTTCGCATCCACTTTTGGAAGATCAAACACACACTATTTATAACATACTCAAATCTTTCTATCCAAACTCAAAATCTACAAATCCTATGGATGTCGAATATCCCTACTAGAGCAAGCACTATGTACAACAACGATAACGAATCAATTGTCTAACTTTATTGAATAAATTCAAACAATTTCATCGTATCCTTAGCTACTATCATCATTGCTAATCAACTATAAAGTACAATGCTACCAAAAAAGGGATTTTTTTCAAAAACTTACAGCAAAAAACGTCTACCCTGAGACACCAACAGCCCACCATATCTTCCAATCTTCATCACTGATAACAGAACCCGAATTATCCGAATCGACCCGAACCCGGGTCCGACAAATAGGGCAATTCAGAACCCTAGTAAGCCAAGAATCCACACATTTCACATGAAAAAGGTGTCCACAATCCGGCAATTTCCTACAAAAGTCCCCATCCTTAAACCCGTCCAAGCAAATCGCACAATCCCTAACAGATTGCTGCGACCCACAATAACTCACACAAGGCAGATCAAACGACGAGGTTGGGGTCGCCGGGAATCGGTTGTGGTGACTGCGACGGCGATGACGGCGGTGGAAGGCGGTGGATGTGATTAAGAAGTGGAGGAGGACGAGGGCGGCAAAACCGAGGAAAAGAAGGAAAATCATGAAAAGGGATAGAAACAAAGCCATGATTACACATTTTATGAAAAGGGAAATCAATTTTTTCGGTTTGGCTTCTTGAATTGGCATGGATTTGAGCTTTTTGTCACGATTTCAGAAGATTGAGAGAGATGCTAAGTTCAATCTTGATCAACTATGGCTTGTCAGTTTGTCGGGAAGAAAGGAATATGGGATGAGGAGCGATGCTAAAGGGGATATACCACTAATAATGTCCCATACTTTCGAGTTTGAGTCATAAAAATAATTTTTTACGTTTTGAAATATTATGATATAATATATTTTTATAATTTAATTTTAATATATTTTTATAATTTGATTTCTTAAAAAAAAATTAGTGCATAATATAAATTTTAGTGCGTCAAATTACTTTTTTCTCTAAATCAATCAAGAATATGATATACGCGACATATAAGGACGAACATATGATGTCAAAGTGTTTAAAACTAGCTTTTTAAAAAAATTTATATTTTAAGTTTGGATATTATTTATGAAATTTTAGACTAAGTCATTAATGATTCTCAACAAACATTTCATTAAAAATCTATTTAATTTCAAATAGTGAAAAAAAATTTTAATTTTTTGAATTCTTTCAATTGTATTGAAATAGTTTAAACATGTCTTGACACTTTCTTATGAGTTGATAGAGTTTTTATAAACCAAGTCGAATAAAATAAGTGATCATGTCAAATAGTTCGTTTGAAGATCAACAATAATTTGAATTGCAAAACCACATCTAAAAATATTCTGTCGGGATGTCAATAACAATTTATTTCAATACTAATCAAACAAAGTAACTTCTTCTTGTTTATACTTAGAAAAAGAAAAGTTCTATTTTTAGCGTTAAAAATATTTTGCAAAATATTAAAAATTTAATACATATTTATTAAAAACTATTTTGTAATTCATATATGTTGTGTAAATTTTTTTATATATGTATATGATTTTTTGAGAAAGTGAATTTATTATTTATATTGGGGTTATGGCCAAATTCACATGTACAAAGTTTTTTTTTCATGTGACTTGTTCATGCTTTTTAAGACGTTATTATGACTCAGCCTAAGAGATATAAGAAAATTATTAATTTAAAAAATATAACAAGTAAATACTAGAAAAAAAAATTATCAGATAGTAAAAAAATAATATTAAGATCTATTTTAAATTATATATTTTAAAAGAAAAAAATTATTTTTAAATTCGTCAATTTGTACTATACAATTGAATAAAGAGAATAGTAAATTTTGATATACGAAAAATTCCAAAAATATACTCTCTCACGTGCCTTGAATATGTTTGCTACACTAACTTTTGCCAAAATATTTTAAAATGAAAAAAATAATAATTTTCTTTGGTACTAAAAATATTAATTAATTAAATTTTGATAAAAATTAAACTGATTGAGTCATAATTCACATTTTAATCCATTTTCAGTATACTTTTATCTTATTTTTACTTGTTACCATATTTTAGTTGGTGGACACTTGGAAAAACACTATAAAAAGGTCATGATTAGTTTAGAAAAAAATATCATTGAATTAAATTAAAATTTTGAAAAAAAAATGGCAATATGTAAAAGTATTTTTCTTGTTATTATTTTTATTGTGGCAACTTTGTTCTCTTTAGTTTTGGCTACACCTTGCTATATTCGTAAGTATTTTGTTTTAAATTTTCCTTTCATTTTGTTCCTCTTTTACAAATTTGTCATTAATGTAATGCTAAATAATCCATCAATCATGAAAAAGAAAATTATCAATAAATTATTTAACGATAAAAATTATTCAAGTGATTGAGAAATCTATAACAATCAGTTATAATCAGATATTTTTTATTTCTATTGTCTATTATAAATCAGATGCAAACTTTTATGGACGAGTTTCTTTCTCGACGTTAATAGCCATTTTTCTTGTATTTTTCATTTCTCGGGCTTTTTGTATATCTAACTTATGTGTATTTTAAAACTATATTTTATTAAACAAAAGGGTGATTAATTTAGGTCTTATTGATTTATTCTTTAATTTGACAGTTATATTCTGGGATAGAAGGACTCTAACCACTTAGTAGTTGAACCAAAAATCCATTCCCTTATATTTTGGGATAGAAAGACTCTATTCATTTATTTGGTCGAACTTAATTCAATTTTTAACTTAGTCAATTTTTTTTTTTTAAGTTTAGTCAAAAATTTTAAGTCGAGTCAACATCTTTCAAAGTTAAATCAATTTTTAAACCAATTAATTAATTTTTTTTTTCAAGTCAAAGTTAGTCAAACCACTTAATCGTCGGATAACTGTATTTAACGGACATTTCGAGTGCTTAACACCTTCTCGAAATGGAAATGTGAACTCGAACCTTAACTCTGGATTTTTAAAAGATTTTTCTGTTAGATCTTTTAAAATATTTAATGGTTTCCTAATTATCTGTAAAATTAGGTGGCGACTGTGTGTCTTTTCGAATCTCGAGAATTAATTTTACTTAAATTAATTGAGTTTAGATTGATTCTCGATTTTCGAACAATTTTTATATTTTTCTTTAAAGTCGATCATTTTTCATGATAACAATGTACACTGACAATATTTTTCTGATCGATAGTCTTAGCATGTTACGAAAATACGGCCCAAGGTACAGCAATAGCAGCAACAAGTGATCCTCTACGGAATGGTGGTAAAATATATGGTACAACTTTCAATGTGACATGTACTGGACCAACAAATCCAGTGCCACACCCTTGCACTGGCAAAAGTGTTGTTGTGAAGATTGTTGATCATTGTCCTGGATGTGGTGGAACCCTAGATCTCTCTAAAGAAGCCTTTTCAACTATTGCTAATCCTGTGGCCGGTGTTATCAAGATCAATTTCGATCGGTAAGTAATGATTAGTATTTTTATGTATTTAAAAACAGACGAATTTCTGAGGGAGACCTATCAGAAAAATTTCATATCTCCGATGGACTTCCTCAAAAATTACATTTGAAAATTCCCACCTTACATATATCGAAAATACTGCATTCAGTTGAACTCTTTATATGCTGCTACATCTTTCGCCCAATACATGCAACCCCCTCCTCACCACCACTTAAAGGATTAATTTTTCACATTTATTTTTTGTTATTGGTCTAGTAAATACTTTATATCTTATAGTTTATAATTGTTTGTTCTATGATTTTCAGGATTTGATAAGGACATCAAGAAATCTTTAACATGCTTCTTTATAGAATATGTTGAACTATTTTCCTTGGTGAAATTGATTTGATCAATTCACAATTTATGTATGTACTCACCAATTCTAAGAATTAAAGTTCATTGATCTTCCTACTTTCTTTCCTTTGTTCCATACACCTTAATCGCAATAAAATAAGATCAACTACATAAATCATAGTTATTTATGTCGTTTAATCTAAATTCATATCAGTTTAATATTATAAAACATATACTCCATAGCATCAAAAGTTCTCTATAGGTTACTTATTTATAAATTCTTTGACAACAGTAAAAAACCGTTAGAAGATAATAACCGAATGTTGACACATCTAACATGTTGGACATGTGGGAAAACATTTTGAGTATGTTTTATCAAGCATGGAGTATGTTCCACATGAAAATAACAATTTCTCTTTCATTTTTCACCTATTATTTGATACTCATGATATTAAAGCCCAAACTAATATGAGTTTGCGGAACATTATAATAAACTTAACAATGATTTATGTAATTAGTGCTAGTATATATAATTGATTCTTTAAAAAACAAACGCTCCCTATCAAAAAAATTTATAACCTCGAAATCACTTATCAAAGGCAAAGGATAATTTTATCATACTAATTATTAATTAATTTGAAATTTATCATATTATTGAAAAGATGTAGGTTACTCCCATTTAAAATTAAAAGTGGTAATTAGGGAGTTGGATTCGATCCAAGATGGACCTTTGTGATTAGTAACCTTGAGTTTTGCATCTTCCCTGTCATCTCGTATGAAAATATATGGCCTAGTGATCAATGAAGTCTCAGATACATTAAGTATTACTTCGAGAATTTTGCTGTCAATGGCTATGCACTAGGGATATTAACTTGGGCTGAGCAAACAACATGACTCAAGAGGCACCATGGGATTGAGATGGAGTTCACTTCATCAATAAGAATACTCTGCGCAAACCAAACCATGTTAACTAGACAAGTTGCACAATGCAGACAAACCATAGGCAACAAATATATAATATGTGTGTGTGGGCGCGGGGAGGGGTGGTGAACCACACTAGATACATGTATTTGAGATACTAGATACATGTATGTGGAATATCATATATAGGGAGAGGCGAGTAAGAGAGTTAGATACATGCAAAATTCATTAGATATAATGTATCTAAAACAAATTACACTAAGTTTAACCTTATATATTTGTGATACATGTATCTGAATGTGCAAGATACATATATTTAAAGTCCAAATTCTACCAAATTTTATAATAATGAAAAGTATTGGGGGGGGGGGGGGGGTGGGAAAAAAATTCGGCCCTAACCCAGTGAAATGTTGAAAATTTTCGCGGGTAAAAACAGAAATTTTAAA
>JAOTQR010000097.1:1377807-1406475 GCA_025774065.1 Solanum ossicruentum | reverse complement strand
AACAACATACCCAGTGAAATCCCACAAGTGGGGTCTGGAGAGGATAGATTGTACGCAGACCTTGCCGCTACCTCATATGAGACAGAGGGAGTAAAAAAAATCTACGTCTTAAGAATTCTCAATTAATTTAACACACTTTCATTTTTGATACGTCCAAAATATTGTGATATTTTTATCAGAAACTGTTAATTGATCTATACTTTTTATTTGGTCAAAAAAATATATGTGTGTAATATTGAGATATTAAACATAACAATTTGACGTAACTACTCACATTATTGAATTTTTGTTATAATTGTGGCATCCTAACTATGGTCCAAGCTAGTTGGTTCTATCAAAATTTATAGTTTACAGCTAGCTTTTCAATTCAATATAATTAATTTTTCCATAAAGGTACAATATATATATCTTGAAATTTATTTTGGTGGACCTTGATTTATTTAATAGTGATATCTCAATCAACAACAACGATGAATTCAGTGTAATCTCAGAAATGAGATTTGAGGATAACGTTTACGTAATATAATCCTATTTTGTGTAGATAGAAAAATTATTTTTGAAGAATTCTTAATTCAAATAAAATAAAATAAAATTAGAATGAAAAGGTAAAAAATACGATAGTGAAAAAATCATATAAAAATTATAAAAAAAACAGTAACAACAACATATAATACGATAATTAGAGCAAATAGTTATTACTCATGACTCCACCTTATTCATTTGAAAATAAATACATATAAGAAAAATACTTTAAAGGTGAATTATAATTGAAAAAAAGAATGTTATATTACTTGCACGCTCATCAAATATATTTATATTAGATAAATAATAAATGAATTGAAATGAAATAATTGGAATAAAGAAATTAGGAGAGCTCAATGGTATAAGATATATTTGCTATTTTTATAAGAATTGTGAGAAATTATTATTTTTTTCGTGAGTTTTATACCTCAGTTATTCTTTCTTGTTTTTCACTCACACGCAAATTATATATTTGTATATTTTTCGCAAATTTCATATTCAAATACTGTCCATAAAAGCTCAATTGACACTAATTAAGTTCTCCGATCAGTCAAGTGTTGACATCAGACTATTATTTTCTTTACTTAAAAAATTATTTTGAATCAACTCAAAGACATAAAAGACCATTTATATATATATGTAATTTTATAATATGGTCCATTAATTGATCATGAATATGATAAACACAACATATGGAGGAATTTCTGTGAACATTTTGAACTTTGTTTTTGTCTTTTCCATTTTGTTTGTTTATATTTCTTTTTTTTTTATACGAGATTTTTGTTTAAATTGAAGATCCACATGCACAACTAGCTATTAGGACCTAAAGAATTTTAAAAATAAAAAAATTCAATCATTGACTTTTTGTTTGGCTATTTTATAATGTATGAAACTAATTAAATTAACATATTTGTTAAAATATTGTGTAAATATTAATTTTTGACAAGAAAATGTTCGTGCATGTTTTTTTTTTTTGGGCACATTGCTCAATATGAATAGAAGTCTCTATCCCTGATTTAAGCACCTAGTCAATATATATTATAAATTATAAATTCTCATATTTTATTGAATATTTTTATTATGTGTCATGATTTTTCTTGAATCGAGAGTTTATCGAAATTAATCTCCTTAAAACTTTTAAGATAGAGTTAACGTCTCCGTGCATATTATTCTCAAATTTTATTTGTGAAACTGCATTGAATATATTATTATTTTTATTATATGTATTTTTTTAGTTTTCAGTCAATATTTTTATAATATGGACGGACTAAATTCAAATGGTTTCTTGCTGACACCTTGAAATCTACACTTCAATCGCCATATTTGAATCGATTTTTTTTTTGTGGGGAGAGGGGGGGGGGTTAACTAAGATGACTATAAATATAGAATACTATACGAGCAAAATCGATCTATAGTCACAATTTATCGACTCATGTTAGGGCAATAGAATATTAGCTTTATTTCTTGATTCAAGTTGATGATTACGATCAGCTTTATATCTCAAGTACTCCAATTGATCATTATGATGTTCGGAACACTTGAACTATATGTATAGAAGATAAATGGGTGGGTTGTATCAAATTTGAAAATCAAAATAGGTTAAATTAATAAATAAATCATGACAATTTATTCAAAATTTACTTAAGTGAAAACAGATTAAGTCAATTGATTAATCGCTCAAACACAAATCATATACCAACACACTCAATTCAATCTTCCCTTACTTATTTTACTTTATTTCTTTTAGCTAATAAAGAGCAACAATCATAAATTTTTATATAAAAAGTGTCGTTATCATCACATTTTTACTAAATTGATATTATTTTTCAAACAAAATCCACTTATTATATGCATAATAATAAGTGGTACTTGTCTGAGACTCTCTGTGGAGGTTGCGAGAGGTAGTTGTTGTCACCCCAACTGATTCTCTACTCCTATTTTATGATTTTGTTCTATTCCAGAGACAATCTCATTTAGTACTTGTGTTTTCTTTCGAATCCATTGTAATACATTAAAAGCTTGTACGCGTGACAACCAGGTTTTGGGGGATTTTTAACTAAATTGAACTTTCGTTTTTGTTATAATTTTGCATTTTAATATTATAATTTGGTTGTAGGCTGACTTGTCTTGATGGGATAAGACGAGTGTCATCACACTGAATTTCGGATCGTGACAGTATATTATTTATTTATTTTGCGAAAGAAATCATATATCTAATATAATATCTACTAAGTAGTTGACCAAAGACCAGTAGAGACCATACAAGCACAATCAGTGCACTTTTCTTTTTTCTACGAAAATATATATTTTTAAAAAAAAATAAAATTTGGCATTTTATTTTTAAGATTATTATCAAGTTACTTTCATTGTGATTGCATTGTCCCTTCTTTAATTTCCATGACATCATGACTCAATTTGTCACTATTGTCACAAATTTATAAGTCTATTTTTGGGGACCATTAATTTATTTTTAAATTGACTTAGAGGGAAAGGACTAGTACTTTCTTACCATTCAAAAAGTAAGTTTTTGTTCCCTTTAATAAATAATGTAATTTATTTTTTAGTAAAAATATAGGAGAGACCGCTCATCCACTTGATTGTAAAGAGAGGGGTGACTATTCGAGTAGAGTTAAGTCAAAAAAAATATTGTATAACAGTCTTTCCATCGTCGAGATGTCCTGATCTAAACATGTCAAGTAGGTTGACAAACTCAAGGGCAAAGCTGGGGAGGGGGTGGGGGGCAATCGAAAAATCACTCAAGCACTTTCACGCATCAAGATAGTCCGATTCACCAAAGAATATTTTGGTTGCTTTTGTGTTCTGGACTCCTAGTTCTATATAGTCTAACGATTTTAGTCCTTATCATATATAATTCAACATATTCAGCTTTTAAATTAATCAAACTATGTTATATCTAGACATTATTAGATGTAAATTATCCTTTTAAGTATAGAATAACAATCCAAGTTTAACATAATATATATGATATTGATAATTAACTAGTGTAATGGTTAATATATTTCAAGTATATTTTTATTAATCCACAAATGGAAAGATCAAAAGTGCACATTCCAAGTAATTGAAGGTTAAGTATACTTCATTAAATATTTTTAATTAATCTATAAAATATTTTTATTTAGGGTAGTCTGAAAATGATATTCTTTATTACTACTAAGATTAAATGAACATTTTTTTAATTAGTATATTAATTGACTCTTCTCATCAACTTTAATTTTAAGTTGGACTTTCTCTAGTCTAAAAATTTAATATTGTTAAATGAATTTAATTTTCTTTAATTTAATTTTCTTTAAATGAATGAAAAAGAAAACACTGAACCTTAACATCATTAGTCATTTTCATTTTACTCATTCAACAAAAAAAGAAGTCATTCTCATTCATTCACTAGTACTCTAATTTAATTTTCATCAAATAAATATAAATCAAAAAGATACGTGTTCATATATGCATGCATATTAGAGCTAGCTAAAATTATTTGAAGTAAGACATGGTCTAAATAAAATTTCAAACTTATGCTTTTAGTCCAACTTTATTAACTCTTTTTTGACGCTATCAAAGGTTTATCTTTAATCTATATATTCAAAAAGTTTTTTGATGAAAGGTGTTCATCTGATCACCTTTGGATGAATGTAGCTCTGCCCTTGTCTAACCTAGGTTAGAGCGAAAACTCCAAAATCCGAAATGTTGGTCAGGATGAATCACTTATTTATTATTAGAAGTCTCAAGTATTTTCACAGCCGGATGGAGTCAAAGATTTACTATTTTTTGGTTTTGGGTATGATGGAATAAAGCAAAATGACTCTTTAAACTTTCTGTGTTTCTTTCGATTATGAAGTAGCAGTTAGTCAATGCAACTTTTGACGCTCATCATGAGTCATCCGGAAATAGTCGATCTATGTTTTAAACATAGGGGTCAGGCTGCGTACATCCGACCCCCCCTTGCCCCGCAATGGACGGGAGCCTTTGAGGCAACGGGATGATGTTGTTGTTGTTGTTAAGTATGGAGGAGGGGGGGGGGGATCTGATAGGAATCGTTTTCTCCGTTACGATATTTTATATATTTTTAGAAAGAGGCCTAGAAATTTTGAGCAAGCGGCGAAAGTAGAACTTTTACCAATTAGGTGCAATTGAATTCTTTGTATATACAATGTAATTTTTTAACGAAAAGGATTAATCTCTAATGTGCTTGCCAAGTGAGATTATCCTATTAGAACCCAATTTCACTTGCCATATAACAAACTCTTTTGTCTCAAGTGCTTATATTGTCAAAAAGTTGTTGAAAAATATAGATCTCTTTACCTAACCAAATAAAATATTTTAATACAAAAGCAAGTAAATCTAATATTAGATGTGAATAAGCTAAAGAAAAAAATAATACCCTCACTCCTTGCTTTAATTTCCCATGTGCATATGCATACAGAGATGTTAATTTTATTAATTAATTGTTATAATTGTCCCTACATTAAATACTGTCCCTACATTAAATACTGCTCTTTGATTTGAATCTTGACAAGTATACCACTTTTTTCCGATTCAAATCAATTTGCATCCATCTCAATTATTTCATTAAAATTATTATTTTTTAATCCATATATATTACACGTAATAAAATTCTATCAATCAAAAATTAAGCATGTAATTGGAGGTGGAGTCAAAGGCGGAACTACTCAACGATTACAAGTTCTACATAATTCAATAACTTAAGTTAAAATAATAAATCTTATATTTATATTAAATATTTGTTCAGTATATGTAAATAATTTATTTAGAACTCCGATAATTAACATAAACTAAAAATCGAACTTGAACTCTAAATAGAGAAGTACAAGGTATGACAGATCCAAATAGTTTTGGTTAAACTCTTGTATTTGTCTCAAAAACAATCCATTAATTTAGAATATCTTAATTTAGAAGGACTAGCTAGAGAACACAAAATTAACTTCAAATTCTGAATCCATTTCAGAGAAAAATGATAAAAGATAATCGATTTTTTTTGGTTTTATCTCTATAAAAGTTAAACCTAATCCAATTAGGTTTAGGACTAATTATCCAAAACTTAATACTTTCTAAATCATTGCACTTGTCATAGATTTTTCCACACTATTAGGATCTCAAATAAAGGGAAAAAATATCAATTTAATAAAATAGACATAATGACATTAAACGGTCACCTTCTTTCTACATTGACTTGATGCAATAATAAGTCATGTGTATATCTTTAATTTCTTTAAATAATTGCATGTCAAATACTTTAATTTTCCATCAAAAATAGCTAATTATTGACTCAGTCAAAGTGGTTATTTGATGGATTAGGAAATGAGTGACCCTACGTTGTTGCTTAATTATTAATATATAATATGCGTCCACACATGGACACTAATAAAAAACAATTAATACAATCAGATAGTGATCAATAAGATAAGAAAGTCGCTTACACGGAGTGGTTAGAGTGTAGGGATAAAGATGAAAAGCAAAAACTTAAGGTAATCTATAAGAAGGCCAAGTGAAGCAAAGATGGCGGTGACAAATGCTAAGTCAACAGCGTTTGAGCGTCTTTATGAGGAGCTAAGTGATAAAGGCGGGGAAAAGAAATTATATAGGCTCGCTAAAGTAAGAGAAAAGAAAGCTCGCGACTTAAACAAAGTGAAGTGCATCAAGGATGAGGAGGGCGAGGTATTGGTGGATGACACCTCCATTAAATTAAGGTGGCAAACTTACTTTCATAAACTCTTAAATAAAAAAGGAGATAGAGATATTGAGTTGGGTAAGTTGACACACTCTGAAAACCATCGTGATTTTAGGTATTGCAGGCGGTTCAGAGTTGAGGAGGTAAGATGGGCTATTAGTAGGATGAAGAGGGCGAGGGCGATCCGGCCGATGAGATTCCGGTAGACTTTTGGAAGAATATGGTCAAGGATGGCATTGAGTGGTTGACTAGACTGTTCAATGCCATTATGAAGACTGCCAAAATACCTGACGAATGAAGGAGGAATACAATGGTTCCATTGTACAAAAATAAGGGAGATATTCAAAATTGTAACAATTACAGTGGTATCAAATTGTTAAACCACACTATGAAGGTCTGGGAGAGAGTAGCGGAGATGAGAGTGCGAAGAGTAGTATCTATCTTGGAGAATCGGTTTGGATTCATGCTGCAGTCGGCCAACTACTGAAGCAATTCATCTTATTCGGAGGTTAGTAAAGAAATATAGAGAAAGAAAGAAGGATCTTCATATGGTGTTCATTGATCTTTTAAAAGGCATATCACAAAATCCCAAGGAATGTCTTATGGAGGTGTCTAGAGGTGAAAGGTGTCCCAGTGACATATTAGGGCGAATAAGGACATGTACGATGGAGTCAAAACTCGAGTAAGAACCGTGGGAAGAGACTTAGAGTATTTTTCTATTGAGATGGGACTCCATCAAGGATCTGTGTTGAGCCCTTTCTTATTTGCCTTGGTGATGGATGAGTTGACACGATCTATCCAGGAGGAGGTACCATGGTGTATGCTATTTGTAGATGACATACTACTGATTGCTGAGGCTTGGACTAAAGCTAATGATAAGTTGAAGTCCTGGAGACACGCCTTGGAGTCCAAAGGATTCGAATTGATTGGGACCGAAACTGAATACTTGGAATGCAAATTCAGTGTTGAGAGGGATGAAGCAAACTTTGATGTAAGGCTTGCCACTCAACCTATCCCCATGAGGGAAACTTTAAGTATCTGGGGTCCATTATCCAGAGTAGTGGCGACATCGATGATGATGTCACATATCGTATTGGGGCAGCATAAACTAAATGGAGGCTTGCCTCTGAAGTATTATGTAACAAAAAGATACCATCTAAACTCAAAGGTAAGTTCTACAGAGTGGTAGTTAGACCATCGTTGCTGTATGGGGTGGAGCGTTGGCCAATTAAAAATGCATATGTTCAGAAGATGCATGTCGTAGAGATGAGGATGCTAAGATGGATGTGTGGTTACACCAGGAGTGACAAGGTTAGAAATGAGACCATTCAGGAGAAGCTAGAGGTGGCCCGGTTGGCCCAAAAGATGAAGGAAGTGAGACTGTGATGGTTTGGACATATATAGAGAAGGAGTACCGATGCTCCTGTTAGGAGGTGCGAGAGGTTGGTTTTGGGTGCTACACGGAGGGTTAGAGGTAGACTGAAGAAGTACTGGGAGGAGGTGATTAGATAGGATATAGCGGAACTTGATCTCACTAGGACACGACCTTAGATAGAAAGAAGTGGAGGTCGCAAATTAGGGTAGCAGGCTGATTGGTAGGGTTAGGGGATGCATAGCCTTGGGTATAGTAGGTTTAGGTGGAGGACGTATTTTTATCATATGTTCTCATTATCTATCGTATTATGTGTTAGATTTATCATATTTACATACTGTCATGTGGCATTCATGATTAGTCGCTCTTTTTGTTCCCTTCCCTTTCCTTTTTGTCATATCTAGTTCTTTCTGCTTATGGGTTTTGAGATGAGGGTTCCTAGGAAACATCCTCTTTACTTCTATGAGGTAGTGTTAAGGTCTGCGTACGTTCTACCTTCCCCAAACCCCACTTGTGGGATTTCATTGGGTATGTTGTTGTTTTGTTGTTTATACGAGGGTTAATTCGTTATTTCTTCCGAATACAAGTGAACTTCTTATTATCTCGTGAAACCGTAGGGTATTATCTTGGAGTTTGATTTGTAAAACTCGAAACTCCATAGTGTTAACTATTTTCTATTATAGTTGCTAAAAAATGACCACAATAACATATGACATAGTCAATAGAGTCCCGCAATAAAATCTGGAGAGGATGGGATACAAGCAAATTTTATTCTTATTTTTGTATAACAAAAATAATTTTCGATAGATTTTCGGCTCAATAATATATAATTGAGTGGATTTTAGACATAGTTCAATTGTCACAACCCAACTTAAGATAGAAGTCTCATATCGACAAAATACAGAAGAGATGTTGGATATATAAATCACAAACCTTACTTACTAATAACATGCCTTAAAGTCGTGTGGACCTAGGCCGAGGCCAAAGATGGAGAATATCACTAGTGTGCTGGATCATTACATTGGTATCTTTAGGAAGCTTGTCAAACTATCAGTTAAGGCCCAATAAGACTGAAAAATGAATTAAGGACTTGATTACTTGGAACAATTAGGACTTGATCAGTAGGCCTAACAGCCCAAGATTTAAAGATGGACCGACCCATCAACATGGGCTAATCCCATTTATCCAATTATGAATTCTCTTCCCCTGTCCCTTCTTTTGAGTGGGCTCGATTTTAACATCCTAAATGAATTATTTTCAAATAAAGAATAAAAAGTGAATTATTCTCAAAATGTTAATGTTTATATTCAAGCATTTGGCACAGTGATCAATGAAATAAGATAAAAATCAGCCGAGAATTCAACAAGTTATATATATATATATATATATATATATAATAATAATAATAATAATAATAATAATAATTTCTTCATATCACTCTTAAGTATTGGTAAACAAAGTTATTGTAACACCCCCATGAAATTACCGAAATATCCCTAAAATGGAATCGTGCGCAAAAACACATTTTTCCAAGCTCGGATAGAAAATTGAACTCAAATAGAAAATTCGAAACCGGATTTGCGATTATCACGAAAACTGGGTGGGATAGTGGTCTCGGCCCGATTTTAGAGCAACCGGATCAAAAAATAATTTTTCGATCCGAAAATCAAAATAGTGAGGCTACAAGTTGGGGCCGCGACGCAGACCTGTCGTGGAGCCACACTTCTTTTTTTTTGAATTTTTTCTACTGGAATTTTTGAAAAAATCGATTGAAAGCAATTTACGAAAAATTACACATAGAATGCATTTGATGAATGCGATTTATGTGTATTTTCCTGGAAAATAGTTTTTCAACGTATTTTTAGGTGATGATTGTAGGTCCGAGAAACTCCCATATAGGTTCTCTCTTGATAGTACTTTGATATTGATATGACGGTAGGAGGTAATTAATGTTGATGGTTCATTTGTCTACTCTCTATTCTTCCTTTATATAAACATTTGACATATTGATTAGTTTCTATATAAAGTTGATTGTTATTTCTATATTATTCTACATGTTTTGGTTCCACTCAACTATTTTATATACCAGTACATTCCACGTATTGACATTTTCCTCTGGGACTGCATATGTAGATACAAGATTTGGAGATCGTCAACAGACACATCGTTGAGAATTTGAGACGTTCAGATGATTGGTGAGTCTCCCCTACTTCGGAGGATTCATTATATTTATTTTATCTTGCTTTAGAGTTAGACACTTATTAATTTTATTTTGATTGATGTAGTCATGGATCTGTCATTGACACCACCTGATAGTGATAGAGGCTTCATAAACTAGAGTCGAATGTTGATATAAGATTGTTAGTTAGTTCTTTCTACTAATCCTTTTTATAATATAATTTTCAGATTAGATGATGATGTGCCCATTTATTCTCTTATGTCTTCTACTGATTAGTAGAATGTATGAATGAATGGATGTGATGAGGTCGAGTGATTCGTTTGAGAACTAATAATAATCTTTGAATGTCGATTACGTCTAGGATACCTTTTGATATTAGGAATTTGTAAGTAATTTCTTTATATTTATTCAATGAAACAGTCGTTCTGGACTTGACATTAAAACTTTAGTGGATGTAATAATATGCTCAATGTTATTGACCAAGATAGCAGAAAATATGTGTATTTAACATCCGAATTCTCTTTTAAATTCTATCCTAAAGAGAGAATGCTTTTCATTAGAGATTTTTCTATTTTGAAGCTTGAATTTATGCCAAAAGTTTCTTGTTACATCATCATCTGACATATCTAGCTTTAGAATAAATAGTTAAATTTAATTTTGATAGTTTAAGGTGAGTAAAAAATATGTAACAATCCATTTTAAGATGAAAAGTCTCACATGATAAAACACATGAGAGATGTGTGCTATATAATTAAACAGGTCTTACTAATTAGTGACGTGTTTTAAAGTCATGAGGGCACAGGCCCAAAGCAGATAAATATCACTAGTGGATTGATCATTACAGATTGTATCAGAGTCACTTCTGTGTCAGCCTTGTTGATATGGGGCAAAGTTCAATTGAGTTTAAGTTAATCTCGGTGAAGCAGGAGAAACCTCACTGCTGAAGTCCCATATTGGGCAGATTTTAACTAAGCTTAGGCGAATCCCCGTGAGGTGGGACAAACTTCAGTGCTGAAGTCCCACAAGGAGAGATGTTTACTTACTAGTGACACATTTTAAGATTATGAGGGCCCAGACTCAAAGCGGACAGTATCAACAGCGGATTGAATCGTTAAAAAAAATCTCCATTTAGCTCTATGAATAATCAAATATTTTCTCTTGGGAATCACAACATTCAATCATAGTGGAAACTTAGTCATGATTCAATCCATTTACAGCAAAATCATTTCTTAATAATTCATATTTAATTTAATGAAATTGAAAGATGTTGAAGTTTCTTGTCGTGAATACACAAGCTTAACTTAACTTAAAATAAATAGAATCATCACATAATAATCTATACAGCCTTAAATTATATTATCAGTCATTTTAAAGAACACTCGATTTATAATTTTATTTTTATTCAATATAATAATTCAAACTAATCAAATTATAATTAAACAATTCACGGTGAGATCACATTAATTAAAATAAAAATATAAAGTTTTTTTTTTCTTGCCTTTGCGTCCCTTTCTGATAATTAATTATACTAATTATTTATTGCTACCTAAATAAAGTCAGCAAAGCATGATTGGCAAAGATACCATAAATTATTCATAAGTGTGTACAATAGGTAACAATCATCAACTTCATATGGGTTTGATGTACTTTTCTCTTCAACGAGTGACCCAACATTCAATGCGGGTCGAAGCATCTTGTTGCCGGGTTGGTTAAATATTGTTAATGAAAATAGTAATTCATTATTCTTAACAATAGGTTTTGGAGACTTTTTGATTCATCAAGCTAATGCCCTTGGTTTACATACAACTACATTGATCTTAGTAAAAGGTGTTTTAGATGCACGTGATTCCAAGTTAATGTCATATAAAAAGAATTTTGGTTATAGTTTTTCGTGCAATGGCCCAGGACGAGGCGGTACTTGTGATATTTCGACATGGGACGCGTTTTATTTGGCAGTTTTTTGAATGTTAAATACTATTGGATGAGTTATTTTTTATTGGCATTGGAAGCACATCACATTATGACAGGGTAACGTTTCACACTTTAATGAATCTTCCAGTTATTTGATGGGCTGGTTAAGGGATTAATCCAAACAAGGTGTAAAACTTTTACTATAGATAGTTTAAATATGTATATAATATTCTATAATCACCAATTATAAAATCCATTATTCTAATTAAAAAAAGAAAAAAAAAGTTTGTTTGACAAAAAGAAAAGACAAAATAACTAGCAAAATATTGACTCCAAACAGCCCTAATGATGAAGTACACACATTTGTTACAGACATGTTTTTGGTTTTTGAGGTCACTCCAAATAGTTGGCTGTCCCCATTTCAATCCCACTTTTTATCATATTTTTTATTTTATTTTTAGTTCATCGTTCGATATTTATATTAAAATTATTAATTCATGCTTAATGTAAAGTCATTTAAAGGAGAAATGTTTTCATCTAGAATTTAATTTCAGTTTCATATTTAAATTATTAGATATTTATTTCTTCATGTAAAGCATTTCACATCATTTTCAACCTAAAAAATAATATACTGATAGATTAGATTTTGGGCCTAATTCACAAGTCACGCTCCAAAAGTTAGCTCAAAGAAAAAGATCATTATTTAAGCCTTACAAGGGAGTCTATCTATCTCATTAACCATAAGCTTTAGATTTTTGTCTTTCTTCAACATGTACACCACACGCCATCAAATATTATTCAAGATGTATTTTATTAAATATTACTGTAAATAAATAACACAAATATTTGATAATTCAAGTTTAAATATAAAAATTCTTATAAAAAATAGTAGTTTGTTTTTTGAAACCAGTATCTCTACCTTTTTTATTATAACTAGTCAGAAAGATCTTGCGTAATGCACGAGCCTAACAGTTATTCATAAATTCATTTTTGTGCAAATCTCATGTGAAAAAGTCCATTGAGATCTCTTTGATTAAAATATTTTTGTGATTGATTGCTGATTTTTACTCAAAAATATAAAAATATTACTGATATTCAAAATAATAAAGTTATAGTTAATGCATATGAATTTAAAACTAAAAAATTATAATTAAAACAGATTCCATAATTTTAAAAAAAATCATACACTAATTATATTAACATAGAACCAAAAAAATAATTATTAAAATTATCATCAGAGGAAGTTTGGATGAAACAAACACGTCAACGAAGATAATAATATTTTTAGTACACCACCAACTCAATACATGAGAACTATATACCACCTACATTTCAGCACATTGGGTGTTAAAGAATTTATTTATGAAAAAAAAGGAATTAAATCAAATCAAAGGAAAAAGAGAGATTCTTGGCAGATCATTGTCCTTCTTGGTATTTGTGAATGAAATTAATTTTTTTTTTCATTTACGTGAACCCCATTTGGGAACTTGAGGCTCTCAACTTTCCCAATTGGTTTGTGTCTCCCAAATTGTTGCAAATTCCTGAAAATTTTGAGAGTCTCTCCCTTTTTCCTGGAAAAATTTGGACATGGGTATTTGATAATCTTGGATATTAGTGGGTTCTTGAGGAAAAAAAAATGATTTTTGGTGAACCCCATCTAGGAATTTGAGGTTCTTTATCTTCCCATTTGGTTGTTTTTAGAATAATTTGTGAATTTGGGGTGAAATTTTCTTTCTTTGTAAATTTTCCCAGAAAGTATTTGAGATTTTGGAGATATCTGTTATATTTTCTGGGAAATTTGATGTTTGGGGGGAATTTGTTACATTTCCAATCAACAAAAGGTGAAAAAGTGATCAAAGATTTGTTTTTTATGGTTTTTCATCAGCTCAGGTAATTTCATTTTACCTAAAGTTGACAAAGGTCCTTTTCCCCTTTATATTTTTTAGATATTGGTCACCATCAACATAGTACATATCATATATTTGTATATAGAGAAATTTTTCTATTTGGTTGGTTGGATTGATTGATTGGTAAAGTGTGAAAGCATATTTGTTTTGAGGTGTTGAAAGGGGTTCTTGGATTTTGATTGTTGAGACAAATTTGACTTTGAGAATTATGTGCAAGGAAGGTTTAGTTGTGGGGTTGTTGTCCTTAGTTTGTTAGAAAAGAAGGAACTTCTGTGCAGCAGGGGGGGGGGGATGGTCTATAGTTAGGATTAAGGATCATTGTGTTCCTTATCTTCTGCTAAAACATCATGCCAGAAAAATATCCGAAAACCATGAGATTTTTGAGTCTTGTGGGAAATTCATTTGGATGCTCTGCGTCAGGCGAGCGATTGGTTTCTGCTGCTAGAGATGGAGATATTCAGGAAGCTAAGGCTTTACTGGATTATAATCCTCGTTTAGTAAGGTATTCGACTTTTGGTGTTCGAAATTCACCCCTCCATTACTCTGCTGCTCAAGGACATCATGAGGTATATTCAGAGTTTAATGCTTATTCATGATGAATGTGAAGGATAACTTGAATTTTATTTGATTCAGCATTTAGTGGATTTTGTATGCGATCAGTCATTTTGACTCTTCTTTGTCCTATCAGATTGTTAGTCTCTTGCTTGAGTCTGGAGTTGACATCAATCTCAGAAACTACCGGGGGCAGGTAGAATTTTTCCTCATCACCTTTTCAAGCACAATTCTTTGCTTATTCGTAATGCTCCTTGGTTGATTGAAACTAGTATTTTGTCTTGTGGTTAACAGACTGCTTTGATGCAAGCATGTCAGTATGGTCACTGGGAGGTCGTTCAGATTCTGATTCTTTTCATGGCCAATGTATGATAGTTTAATTATTGCAGTAAATTCAATTTGTTCATCTAATAGTGTTAAGAGTGTTCTTACATCGTAACAATTCAGCTTTACTGGTTTTCTAGAGTAGTTGGAGCGTGTCAAGAATGATTACTAGCTCTACTTACAGTTGCATTTTATTTTTAGATTCATAAGGCTGATTATCTCAATGGAGGTACAGCACTTCATTTAGCTGCTCTGAATGGACATTCTCGATGTATACGGCTTCTCCTTGCTGATTATATTCCCAGCATCCCTAATTTCTGTAATATCATGAGAAAGAAATCAAGAAAGGAAGACTCTATCCAAGAATTTGATGACTTGTAAATCTCTTTTTTCGAAGCTTTTTGTATTTGATTGTTGCTCATCTCCTGCTGCTATCAAACTGTATTAATGTGAAGTTCTTTGTGCTTGCTTTAGTGCACTGCATGAGGTGATCAACAGGCCTGCTGATGGTGGCATTACCGCCCTTCATATGGCAGCGCTGAATGGCCATGTTGAAAGCCTGCAGCTACTCTTGGACTTGGGGGCATCAGTGACCGAGGTTACTGTGGAAGATGGGACTACAATCGATTTGATAGGTGAGACAACTTTCCAAATTCCGCCTCATAACTCTTGTATTATATTTGATCTCTTGAATGCATTATTTCCTTGTGCATTTTACCCGTTCCCTCTCCACATTAAATTTTTTAAAAAACGATTGTTGTAGCTTCAAGGTCGATAATTGCTAAATCGTTCCTTGTTGTGTGTTCCTTCAACTCGTAAACGCCTATCTGCTGTCTTTTGCATATGATGTTGTAGCTTAATTCTTTCTGAGGGAAACTATGAAATTCTCTGGTCGAATGATGTTTAGTAATGCTTTTCTTGTGGTTCTATATGAGATGATTGTCAGTTATAACTTGCAACAGGCAATATTAATTTCTGATGAACAATGAAATATTGGAATTCTTCGGTGTGCTTTCCAAATACAAAAGAAAAAAGAAGCAGCAGAATTATAGATAAACAGCAACTTTGCCTTAGTTCCAACAAGTTGGGGGCAGCTTTATGAATTTCTCACTGGCCATGTTTCTCCATTTAAAGCAGAATTAGAGATAACAATCACTTATTTCAGTGCAGTCTTTTACTGAAAGGGTGAAGCATGTTTCCATTTTCAAAAGCATACATAGGGTTCCCCTTGTCATTCGAAAAAAAAAGGGCATACGCAAACTCTGTCGACCTGATAAAATATGTCAATATGCTTAACCTTGTAAATTAGTTTGCTCTAGTTCATGGCGTTTCTGGGATGTCAAAAAAGAAGTTGCAGGGATGTCATGTCCTGAGTTTTGATGATGTGCACTAATTACCTTGACGTCATGTCCTGAGTTTTGATGATGTGCACTAATTACCTTGACGTCATGTCCTGAGTTTTAGTGATGTGTAACAATTACCTTGACGTCATGTCCTGAGTTTTGATGATGTGCACTAATTACCTTTTTGACATTCCTTGCAAGTTTTCTGCTTTTTGTTTGGCACTTTAGCTAGTGGAAATCATAAGTGATATACTTTATACTTAAGGAAGATAATGTCTCTATTGTATTTGAGAGAGAGAGAGAGAAAGAGACCGTCGCTCATCAGATTCACATATTACTCGATATCTTTCAGAAAAAAGTATTAAAAGATGCAGATATAATATGACTGCAACCTATTGCACCCTTCTGGTTTTCCCTTTCTCTGGACCGTGCATAGTGGGAGCTTTGTGCGCAGAGCTGCCCTTTAGGGAGATAATATGAACCTGTCAACCTGATACCACCTGAAAGTCTTATTCAGCGGCAGACTAGATTTCAGTTCTGCTTCTATTAAGCATCAGTTCCAAAAGTCCTTGATATGTGGTGCCTAAAATTTAGAGGTTTCATTCCATGAATCAAGGAAAAGTTTATCGTCTTTTTTCCTTTTTAAAAGTTATATTCTTTTCCTTGCAGGTGCAGGAAGTACACCACTTCATTATGCTGCATGTGGCGGGAATGCTCAGTGTTGTCAGGTGTGTTCCTCTTCTGTTTGCTTTTCTTTCTGATTCTGCTAGTATAGTCGGTGCAAGTTCTGAAGTTGTCATGTTTTATCCCAACTTTCAGCTTTTAATTGCCAGGGGTGCCAGTCTCGATGCAGAAAATGTGAATGGGTATGATATCTTGCATGATTTAAAATCTTCAAATTGTCCTAATATTTGTCGTCTAGTTTCCCTTTTCAATATTATTATTAGTAGAGTGGGGGGTCAAAAACACATCTAAGTATCTCCTTTTTCGAGGTTCATACCTAAACTATCAGGTGGGCAAGTTTCCTACTTGAACTATCAACAATTATTTATCAAAACACACCATAGCTAAGTTTGGGTGCTGAGTTTTTGAAACAAAGAAACATTGTCTTATTCTCATATAGCAACTCTGCTAGTAGTTCTATCACGGCTTAGATAAATCTTCTAACTTGCATATTCTCTTTTACGTGTTTTAAGGTGGACCCCTTTGACGGTTGCTCAATCATGGCATAGAAATGGGCTCGAGGACATTTTAAGTGCTCGTCCAGAAAAGCAACCACGTCCTCTTCCTTCACCATTCTTATGCCTCCCTCTTATGAGTATAGTGAAGATTGCTAGGTGAGTCCTGTTCCACAAATATTGGTCAGACTCATTGATGCTCATTCATCAATTTGACATTATAACGACACATTTCATCGTATTTCCATTTCCCATTATTTTCTGTTTGTCAATTTGTGATTCAATGCCATTGGTACAGTGCTACAGCAACAGCCTTGCATACAAGTGCATAAGATGCTTTATTTTTTTTTCTTGCTTTCTCTACCGATAGGTTAGATGTTTCATGTCTCTCATTAGGTTACGGAAGAAACTATCTTTGCAGCGCATGTTTTAACAACATAAGTCCAATGGTGTTGCTCTTTGGGCTATTATCTGCCTCTGCGCCTTAAAATTCTACTCTAAAATTTACAGGATGTAGTTTTAATTGAATGAGGATAGAGCCTTTTGTCCACTCCTGCTTTGTCTTAAGGATTTATGGACTGATGAGGATAAGGAAGTAGATTCATTATATTTAGAGCAAGAATATCCGTGTCAAGGAGATTTGTAGTGTATGCGGGTGTTTTGAAAATTGGTTTGGGTTTTGTCGGGGTGAGGTGCGAGGTAGAATAAAGAAGACACATTAAATTATTGTGACAAATAACCACACACCTATGTTGCTCGGACTCTCTAAAAATGTTGCCATACTCGTGTCAGATCCTCAAAAGATGCACTACTTTTGGATGATCCAACGTATACCCATCGGTATTTTTGAAGAGTCTATGCAACATAGGCTCGAATGCAAGGGTCACCATACTGTTAATTCTTGCATCTTTTTCGAAACCTTTGTGTTCTGGGGCACCACCCTTTTACTAAATATTCATGGCGTATTAAAAAGTGGGAAAATTGTGTACATACATCTTCGTTTTTTGATAAGCATGTGTATATATATCTGCAGAGAATGTGGATGGAGAACAATTGATTCACTGTCGACTTGTTTAGATCCTTGTGTTGTTTGTCTTGAAAGAAAGTGTACAGTTGCTGCAGAAGGTATGTCTTTTTGAGACTGCTTGAAAATGTGTAGATGGTCAATGTAAAATAGTTGATAATTTTTTTGAATCAACTGTCTTACGATAATGATTTATATGGTACTCTTTCCGTTTCAATTTGTTTGTCTGGTTTTGATTTGACATGGAATTTAGGAACGTGAAGACGACTTTTGAATCTTGTGATCTTAAACTAAAGATATCTAGAATGTACCAACACGTCCTTTAATCTTGTGGCCTTAAACATGTCATGTGGAAAGTTAGAATTAAAAAGTTACAGAAAAGGAATGAGGTACTCTTTTTTAAACGGACTAAGAAGGAATTGAAGACAAACAAGTTGAACGGAGGGAGTACTTTGTTTTATTCTTTTATTTCCAGTTGTCGTGTAAATGAAATTAAACTCTACTTTCTAATGGTAATGGCGAATAGAAGAATTTCCTATTCACAGTGATGAGCTTCTGTTGAGGTACTCGTGAGTTGATACCATGTAACTCCAAGAATTTAAAGTTGGAAAGACGTTCTCCCATTCAAGAATGTGTTCCCATCGCTAGATAGAAGTTTTCCTTCTTCACGTTGCATTGGAATTCCAGAAGTTCTTGATATTTGAGTGTCGTGATATATAATATGCTTAAGGCTAAAAGTTCCTTTTTCCGATGTCATTATCATATACATAAATATGCACATTTACATGTGAATTGATTGACATCATCGTTAAGTTCCTAATGCTTGCTATGTTTTACAGGTTGTTTTCATGAGTTCTGCACGCGCTGTGCATTGTACCTGTGTTCCACCAGTAGCACCTCAACCGCGGCCCACGGCCCTCCAGGCTCAATTCCTTGCCCTCTGTGTCGACATGGCATTTTTTCATTTGTTAGGCTTGCAGATACGACACCAATCACCAAGGAGGCAGCGAGAACAAGTCTATCGCTGCCTTTTTGTTCCTGTACAGCTGATGGACGAGAATCTACTTTAGAAACACCTTTTTGCAAGCCCGATTTATATTGCTCTAGACTCTCCCCTCTTGGCTCTTCCTTCCGCTCGATAAGCTGCCAAAAGTTCCCGGCATTGAAATTCAGCCCAGGACTCTGTATGGGAATGCCAGACACTAGTCCATCTTTAGTTCCAAGAACAGGTGAACGAGAACATCTAACTCGATGTTCACGAACGAGCTTTAGGCGATCAACGTCAAGCATTGAAGCTAGAAGATGGTTGTGTTCCTTCAACCAATCTGTTGAAACTGGAAGCAGTTTCTGAAGGGTGCATGGATTAGGTCCTATGTCTATTCAACTATTAAATTTACAGAGAAATCCTCTTTATTTTGTTCTTTTTATAATTTTTTGGTTCCCATTTCTTAAGAACAACTTTTGTTTGTTATTGAATTATTTCATCTATATGAAGTTTGGCCTGTAAATAATAATCACATATATTATATAAGTCAAATGGGGAAAAAAAAAGAATCCTGGGCTGGTATTTGTTGAAGTTCTGTGTTCTGTCCCGGACTCCATACGTGAAATTTCACTGAGTATGTTATTGTTGTTGTCAGTGTTCTGTGCCTCTATGTACAAATACATTTTTAAGTACCGTGGCCCTTGAATGCTAAAAATGCTGCACGAATTAGTCAAGGCCATTAGAGTTCTTCTTTGGGTCATTACAGATGATTATATAAAGGTTTTGTGAAAAATTGATTGGAAGTAATATTACCAAAAAAATCCATTGGTATTGAATGGCTCCTAAATATCAAAAAATGTCGTGTGGATAGACTAATGCTATTTAAATTCTTCTTCAGGTCATTATAGATAGTTCTGTAAAGGTTTTGCGAAAGAATTGACCGGAAGCCATTTATAGGCTAACACACATGAAAAATGGACAAAATCACTTGATTCCTATTGAGTGGCTCCTAGGATCAAGCGAGACTATTAAAATTTCTTTCCCATATCGTTGCGAATGATTCTGTAATAGTTTTGCATAAAAATCATCCTAAAAAAAGCACAACGAATTTGACCGAGGTTTTTTGAATTGTTCCTCAACTCATTCTGGACGTTCTGTAAAGGTTTCGAGAAAAATTTAACCAAAAGTCATACTACCAAATAATCATAGACTAACAAATACGAAAAACAGAGAAAATCGCTTAATTCTTATTGAGTGACCCCTAAATACTAAAACATATTGTGCTAATCATACTGAAGCCATTGAAATTCTTCCTCAATTCATTAATTATCTATATTATTCAATTATTCACTAATTTTATCAGACAAAAAGTAGTAAACAATAATCTGTCATTGAGTTTATATTTTATATTTATATACACACACAAAAAAAGGAGAAAGTTCAAATAAGTGATTTTGGTACTTAAATAAATTTTAAAAAAAGGACAAAAAAAATAGTACTTTCTCTAATTGGCAGAAATATGTATATTTGGATTTGACATTAGTACTGTGTCACTTCTTTTTTGTTGTATGGTGATTAGATGTAGTTTTTGGAGGTGGAGTACAATAATTTCGTCCGAAAAATATAAAAGCGATATTTAGAATTGTAATGATTGATTATGAAAATTTATATTCAAAAGGTGACGATGATAAGAAGTGCGCGAATTACAAAGAACTAATTTAAATTCATATTGAGACATTTAATTATAAAAGTCAATTATCTTGTACGAGAATTTGATAGAACAGCCAATGTGTGTAGGGGGTGGGGTGGGAGGTGTTCTACATGACAGTTTTTAGAGGAGTTCTATGGAGATGTTTGGAAGCTTGAGGTGTATTTATAACTTAAATTAGGATAATTAAGGACATGTATGCGCGAGCCAAAATTCGAGTAAGGGCAGTAGAAGGAGACTTAGAGCACTTCTTGATCATGATGAGTTGCACCATGGATCAACTCTTAGCCTATTTCTATGTCTTGTTGACGTATAATATAATGTGGTATATCGAAGAAGTGCACAGTGTATGTTATTTATAGATGACATAGCATATTAAGTGACTATGAGATAAAGTTAACAATAGACAAAAGGTTTGGAGATAAATTTTTGAGTCCAAAGGGTTCAGGTTCAGCTCGTAGACAACTATTTGAAGAACAAGTTGAGCTCTCGAAGCTAATGTGGAAGTGAAGCTTGATACATAAGTGATTTCCAAGAGGAAGTTCCACGTATTTTGGATCAATAATTCAAGAAATAAGGAGATTGATGATGATGCCATATATCGCATTTGAGCATCATAAATGAAATGTTAGATCACAACTAGTATCTTGTGTGATACGAATATACCACCAAAATTTAAAGGTATATTGTATAAAGTGATTGACTAACCAATTATGTTTGTATTTGGGGTGAAATATTGAGCGACCAAGAACTCTCACATTCACAAGAAAATGAAAGCTAGTAAAAATGAGGACGTAGAAACATACTGAGAGAAATACAACTAAAAATGAAGGACAAAGGGAGAGTAACCTTAATGATAGACATAGTAAGAAAGGCAGTTTGAGATGATTCGAACATATGAAGAATAAATACATATTAAAAATGCCTCAATATGAAGATGAGAGAGATTGTTTGATGAGTATGGAGAGAGGTATAGGTAAGTCGAAAAAAATTTAGCAAAGAGATAATTAATAAGACATACATGATTAACTTGCAAATTACTAAACGCATGTCCTTATATACAAGGACACAAAGATAAAAAGAATATTAATGTAAAAAGTTCGAAAATAGCTGAGCATCATCTAATTTACCTTATTGGTAATGTTGTTATTTTATTCTCCTACGCCATCTTACTCCTTTATTACCGACTTATTTGTTGTTTCTACGATCTTTTTCACTAGATAACAATTTTAACATGTTTTATATGAGTCAAAAGTTTATCGAGTATAATCTTTCTGCTTCACAAAGTAGCAATAGGACTACATATATACACTTCATTTTTTCATATTTCACTGATAAGATTTATTAAATATGTTTATCATTTTATTTTATAAATACTAAAACTGATAAAAAATTTTATAATTTTATTTAATTTAGTCTAATAGTTTTTGGACAAGAAATTATAGCAGGCTATAATCTTCAGCCACCCACCTACCTACACCTACCAAAAGTATGCCCTATCAATTTTCCTACTAAGAAGTTTAAAGTATAAATATTTAAGCGGCTATAAATTATTTCATTAATAATAAAAATAATAATTTTTAAAATTACTATTATTAAATATAAAATATTTTATTCTTTTTGTTGTAATTAACTTGAGATAGATGGAATAACAATCTTAAATCATATACAACAAGAACGTATAATTTCAATATTAATTAAATAGGTTCTTCAATATAATAGTAGCATTATCCAAACTATAAGTTAACAAAACAAAAATTAAAAAATATTTGCACAATAATTAAATTAAAGTTGTAATATGTTCTTCTTCATTGATAATTACAATAGATAATAGAACACTTCTCTAGATTCAAGCTCAGAAGGAATAGCTAAAGAAAGAAAAGATGGGAGATTTGAACTGCATGAAAAATACGAAAAAGAAAAAGACTCGAGCAAGAGCGTGAGAAAAGCCTTGCAAGGTCAAGAAAAAGAGTAGAAAGAAAATACGAAAAATATAAAATAAAATAACAAGCTCAATAAAGATAGCGCCAATGAAGACCTACGATCTTTTAAAACTCGGAGAATCATTTCTCTTGTAACTCATCAACAAAGACGAACACTTGCCTCGTTCGAAATTATACCAAAGTGAATCATGAATAATATTTACAAAATTAAAATTCATGATTTTAATTTATTAAAAAGACAAATATGCATATACGAAACTTTATAGTATGAAGTGGATGATTGAATTATGAAGTGATGGACTGATGTTTATATAGAGATGAAAAAATAAAAGTACATGTGATAATATCTTTTTAATGGCTATATAATTTATTATTTATTAAAGTTAAAATGAAAAGACAGATGAGAATTAAATGAGATTCTGATAATCCTTTTCATATATACCCTATATATAGACCAGGCATGTTACATGCATGCAACTAGGAATTTTAACAATTAATTAGTACAATTTATAAGTAATTATTTTGGAATTTAAATTAAATATATTTAATAACAACAACAATATATTCAGGGTAATCTTATAGATAGAGTATGTATTTTGGAGATTAAAAAAATGTTTTAAATTGAATGTCGCAGAGATGAGGTTGTTGAGGTGGATGTGTGATCACACCAGGAGTGACAAGGTTAGGAACGAGACTATTCGGGAGAAGCTAGAGGTGGCCCCGGTAGCCGAAAAAATGAGGGAAGCGAGACTACGATGGTTTGGACATATGCAGAGAAGGAGTACTGATGCTCGTGTTAGAAAGTGCGAGAGATTAGTTTTGGGTGATACTCGGAGGGGTAGAGGTAGATCGAATAAATACTGGGAGGGAGGTGATTAGACAAGATATGATGGAACTTGATCTTACTGAGGACAATGACCTTAGATAGAAAGAAGTGGAAGTCGCGAATTAGAATAGCAGCTAATGGTAGGATTAGATATTTTCTATCATGTGTTTGCATTATCTGGCATATTATGTGTTAGTTTTATCTTATTTATATATTGTCATTTCTTTTGTCATATCTAGTGTTTTTTTTTTCTGCTTATGGGTTTTGAGATGATGGTTCACAAGAAACAGTCTCTCTACTTATATGGTAATGGTAAGGTCTGCGTACACTCTACTCTCCTCAGATCACACTTGTGAAATTTTACTGGGTATGTTATTGTTTAAATAGAATGTCGACTCAAATAACATATATCAAATAATAAAAAAGATTTTTTTAAGTTAAATAAAATATTCCAGATCACACTTGTGAAATTTTACTGGATATGTTATTGTTTAAATAGAATGTCGACTCAAATAACATATATCAAATAATAAAAAAGATTTTTTTAAGTTAAATAAAATATTTTGACATAATATGATGGCTCCACCTTTGATCACAGTACAAGCTATCGAGTATTCTTTTGTGAAGTTGCATACAAATTAGTTTGTGCATATATATTTTTATCAAATATTTATTATCTACGACTAACAAATAAATTCTACATAAGAATTTGGCAAAATAGTAGCGCTAAATCATCTAGATTTTTTTTTTAAAAAAAATTGAATGTAATTCTAAAACCTTATGGTTCTTCTCAATTCATCTAATGTTGTACGTACACGTTCATTTCATGATTCCTAATTAAATATTTATATATTTAATGATCTTCTTGTAATATAAATAAAGTAATTAAGTAAAAATTATTAAATTTTTCTGTAGCAATATTTCACTATAAACGATATTTTTGTGGAATCGATCCATCTTTACCTATCATATATTTATATTTTTTTATAATAATTATTTTATTATAATAATTAAAAAAATAAAAAAGTGACATAACAAGGCAGTTATTTTTACTGCGAACACATCTTTTACCCTCTAACTTACGTTAAATAAATGAATAGAGAAGAGCCAGAGAGAATAAGAAGCAATGCATAGGGAACCCCATTGGACTTTTTAGTGTCGAAAATTTACTGATTCGATTAATTTAAATTCACGTTATACATTATTAATTTAGTAAAAGGTATTTTTTATGAAGTGTTTTTTTTTTCGTTCGTAGTAATTAGAGGTGAAAGTTTATATATTTTATCAGCTTAAAATTTGTGAGTCATTTCTAGGATTTGAACTCTGTGAATTATTTGTGTATGAAAGTTGAAATTTTGGTAAATTTTCACATTTAAATTATGAAAGTTGCTTTATGAATTGTTTATAAGGTTTGAGTTAATTATAAAAGTTTGAGTTAAAATGAATTATAATCGAGAGTTTGAACTGAAATTTATCCCGCCATTTGTGCTATATTACACTCATATTTAAAGAGAAAAGCGCTCTCGAGATTTTTAGTTTCGTATATTTTCTTGAGCTCAAATTCAAGATATATATAATATTTTTCAGAGTGCTCATTAAATCTAATCGTGTCAGTAATATGTCTAATTATAATTTTGAATCTATCCTAATGGATCATATTAATTATTTTTTCAACAACAAAAAAAGAGAATAATTTCAAATATATACGATAAATTAATTAATTTACAATAGATATAGTCATATTTTATTTACATTAAAAATACTAAAAAATAATTAAAAATATACAGTGACTACACAATATAGCTTGTCAATAGTCATAGAAAATATATACTGACTATGCTATACTCTCTCTATCCCATTTTTATTGAATTTGTGAGCTAATGCACACATATTAAGAAAAATATTTAAAGACAAAATTTTAATCATACTTTTCACTATTATCCTTTGTGAAGTCATAAATATGTAGTGTAATTTGTTTCCTAAAAAATATAAAATTTCAATAAATGAAAGGGCAAATATGAAAAAAGTTTCAAACATTTATCTTGAACTTTGAACAATTCAATTACTTTTTGAAAAAAGTTTCCAAAATTTAATTAATTTGAAACATAGAGAATATAAATTGCTTATACATGAATTATACATTGAATATACATTATAACACTCTAAAAAATTAATTCTAATTTAATTATATATGAAATATACATCGAATAACTATTTTTTATAATTATTTGATTTCTTGTAAAGGAAAAGCCTCATTTATGAGAGGATCCATGATGAGATTTATGAATAAGAGTAGTATAGTTTATAGCAGTATCTCAAAATAGTAAAAATAGTACCCTAATTAATTACTTACTATTTATTACTGTTGACTATCTTTATACGCAAACTCCTTTGAATTGTCTAAAAAAGATGCTCCTTCTGCATGCATGCATCTCTTTTTCTTATTTATTTATTTATGCGTGTTAAATTTATCGTAGTTACGTATTGTTATATGTTTTTCGTTATTAGTCACTTTTTTTATTTTGTTTTCTTTCTTTTTTGTCATATTTAATTTATTCTGCTTAGGGGTTTTTGAGGCAAGGATTTTTAGGAAACAATCTCTTTATCTCTATGAGGTAATTGTAAAGTCTGCGTATATTCTACCCTCCTCAAACCCTACTTGTGGAATTACACTTGTGTTGTTGTTGTTATTATTGTATTTGTTTATTTATTTATGTGTATTCCAAGTAATTTTCCAATTTGACAAATGTGAAGTGATATGTGAGTTATCATAAATAATATGATTTTGTCCTTTAGTTTGCTTGTGTTTTTTCATGTATTGGACAAGTTCTCACGTGTGTTGTGACCTTGTGATCAATAAAAATAATGAAAATAATTTTTCTATATTAATAAGAAAAAAAATCATGAAGACGAAGAACAACTACCTATTCACCAGCTATCGTAATTCATGATCCTCATCCTCCTATTTAAGGTAATATTCTCGATAAATTGAAATTGTGCCATGTATTGTTTAATTATATATTCCTCTTTTCATCCATCATGAAAATCACTCTCACTTTATAAAAAATGAATTATTATTATTATTACTATTATTATTATTATTATTTGCTTTTTGTTTTTGATGTCCCAAAGTATTCCCGGCCCAACATGCCAAGGACTAATCCTCCGTGGATCTGAGCTCCATTTAAGAATTTATCAAATTGACTGCTACATGCACAAGAGGAAATCGAACCCCTGACACTTGCTTAAGCGATCATTAGACCAACCAAGCTTGGTTATTATTTGCTAACATGCAGTACACTATTTAATGTATTTTAATTAAATAGATCGGGTAAGATTGTAAGTGAGTTTTCAATCAAAAAAATAAAACACAATGTCTTGTTATTTCTTTTTCAGAGATTTTACATTGGGAATCATGTATAATCAGTTTATAGTCTGACATTATTTTGTAGATTAATTAAAAGAAGGATTTTTTTAAATTTTTATATTCCAATAAAAAGAAGGAATTGGAACTTGAAAAAATTGAAGAAGAAAGCAATTATTCCACTATAGACTAGCTGGATAGATTGTGCTTTTCTGGGCTAGTATGATATGGTACCATATTTAAAAAAAATTAAAATACTATTTTGATCGTCATATATTATGTGATGTTATTTAAATTGATACGAAATTTAAGAAAAAAAATTTAAAATTTATCATCTAAAAGTTAATATATAATGTGTGACTGAATATAAATGACCTCGAAAGAGATAAACAGATATTTTAAAGTTAAATTGTTACTTCCTCTAGTTCACGTTAAGTGAATTGTTAAAAAAGACTTAAAAATTTATCATCTAAAACAAATGAATATATAATGTGTGACTGTCTATAAATGACCTCATCAAAGATAAAATAGATATTTTGAAGTTAAATTATTACTCTGATTCAGAGTTAAGTGAATTGTTAGTGTGTGACACATTTTTAAAAAAAGTATATTTATATTGAACTAGAAGAGGTATTAAATTAATTCTAATGATTCGATATTTAAACGATACAATAAATTGATTATTATAAAATTAATTTGTTCATTTTCAGTTTATATATTAATCAAATAATAACAAAGTATAATTTTGACTAAAAAATATTTTAATTATATCAAATTAACATTTACCCACATAAAAAATAATAATTTATAGCCTGATGAATAAGTCATTGTCCTTCTTCGATTCTCACTGTCCAATCTGAGAACGGATAATTAATGTGTTTCGCTTATTAAATAGGATTCTATGATTGGTTCGTGATCCCAGATGTGGAAAATGTCCTTGGGGTGATATTTTGTAGATTAGAAATTAGGAAATTGAAACTTGAAAAATAGAAAAAAGAAAGCAATTATTCCACTAGGGGTATTATTATTACTAAACTTACCAACCTGTTAAAAAAGAAAAAGATAAAGAACTTTGACAAGACCTTACTATGGTTATTAATTAAATATTTTCTTATTTAATTGTAATAGATCAAACATGACATAATTTAAATTATTGAGGATGTAATTTTAGATGAAAATATTAGAATAAAAAATTAACAAAATGGTCAAGTATTAACCTAATAAAACTTATTAGGTTTGCTTATACCTGATATTTTTGTCATACTTTTTTGCAATTTTACTTTGAAAATGTTCCTTTTAAGTGGAGGCTTTATAGAAAATAATTGATTTATCGAACAAAAGTAGGATAAAATCTACGTATATTCTATTTCTCTGGACTCCAATTATAAAATTACATTAAATATATTATTGTTATCGTAAACATTAGAGGATAGTTTGATTTGTGTATATAATAATTTTAAAATAATAATATATGTATTTGTGTATCAAAAAATCTTAGACACGATACATATCACGTATAGTTGCCCACAAATATATCTAACATATATTTTGAAAATACATACATATATATATTTATATATATATACGAGTAGCTATACATACATAGTTACAAAGAAATATTGTATTTACATGATTTCAGTTAGATCGAAACATTGTATACACGCGATATATTTCTCATTTGTAAATTCAAAAACACAAAAAAAGTTTGGGCTGTTGGGCCGATTTCCAACATTCTGGGTTTCAAAACCCAACTATACAGATATTAATTTCAAAAAAAAAAAAAACCCAATTAGGTCTTTGTTATGTGTTTTTTAGAAGATTTTTCT
>JAOTQR010000097.1:1356043-1375042 GCA_025774065.1 Solanum ossicruentum | reverse complement strand
CCCCCCACCCCCACACACACCCAAAAAAACATAGTCCAATCCAACAAGACAAGAAAAAAAAAAGAAATCAAACAAGCTAGAAAAAGCTTGGACCATAACAAAGGAAAACCACAAAAAAGAACAAAGAAAATGGCAATCCTCCTCACACCATTTTCATACTCTTACTTTAGCCCCCAAAAATCCAATACCAATTTCTCCCCCATCAATGGCTATGGCTATAATTTCAATAACACTAATCCTTTTCATTCCTCTGTTCTTTGTTCTTCCCAACTTTCTCAACAACCCCATCAAATTTCTTCACAAACCCCATCACCAATCTTGATTGATAAATCTTTTTTGTGTTTATCTGAAGCTAAATCTGAAAATGAGTTGTGGGCTGCTTCTTGTCTTCGTGTTAGGACTTTTTATGGTTTCCACCATGAAACTCTCAACATAGAAGTGAGTTTTGTTGATCTTTTTTGCCCCCTTTTCTGTTCATAGCTAAATTTATTTACTTTTTGTTAATTTAGTGTTGAATTTCAGTTTAATTGGTGTAAGAATTTGTAGATTTTTGCACTATTAGACTTTAAAGTTAATATCTTTATTGTATGGTTGATATTTGGTGTACTATTTGGTATCCACGTTGGAGCTCGACTAATCTAGATTCGTAATGGATAGGGACAGTTCAGGGTGGCGCTCCCTGCACCACATTCTTTGATGGTGAAAAAAATGTGATCTTTGTTTGACTGACATGTTAATTGTAGTCTCTTGGTCCCTTTTTTTGGGGGCCCTTTTTCCTCCATAGCTAAATTTATTTACTTTTGTTAATGTAGTGTGGATTATGGCTTTTTGAGACAAGGGTTCCCATTAAACAACCTCTCTACCTCTATGAGGTAGTGGTAAGGTCTGCGTACATTCTACCATCTCAGACCGCACTTGTGGGATGTTGTTGTGGTTGTTAATGTAGTGTGGAATTTCAGTGTAAGTGATTTAAGAGCTACCCTTTGCATTTAAATTATGTGGCGCAACTTCAATTCGCTGAGGACATGACCCTATCAAGGAGGGTGTGGATGTTGAGAATTAGGATTGAGGGTTAGTAGTTAGTCGGGCATGTTTCTTTTCTGTTCTCTAATGCATTTGTATTAATCTTGTTTTTCATTATATTTCAATTTCTATTTCTATATGTTGTGCCTTTAGCCTCGGTCATCTTATTATCTTGTTGTTTCTGCTTGGTGCTACTGCCTCTTTTGTATCGTTCTTTGAGCCGAGTGTGTATCAAAAACAAGGTAGGAGTAAAGTATGCACACACTTTACCTTCCCAAGACCCTATATGTGGAATTACATTGGGTTTGTTGTTGAGTTTTAGTGTAATTGATGTGAAAGCCTGTCAATTTACTTTTCGGGGATTATTGGGTTTCTTCTTTTTTATCAAAGAAATCTTATTTTCCCTTCATTTCTGTTTGTGGCAATGTCTGTTTCAGTTGAAGAAAAATGTGATCTTTGTTTGTGTAGCGTGCTAATTGATCTTTGTTTGACTAGCTGACCGTCATCATTTTCATTTTACGCCTAAATTTGCTTATTTTGTCTTGTTTAAAATATATACTGATTGTTATATCCTCTTTATCAAGTTCTATTAGGATCATATAAAGTACCTGACTGAACGCGAGTTTGAAGCACTGACAGAACGTATTGCTGGGAAAAGGGTCGGCTTTGGAAGAGTTTCTTGCATCAACGCCACCCTTCCATTTTCAGAAGTCACAAATGTTGCATATGATTTGAGTACTTCTTGTAAAGTAAGAATCTTTACATTTTGGTTTCTTTGATTGTCTCTGTTTTTACCGTCTCTAGGAAATCATATCAGATTATTTATGCAACTAGTGCATCTGGTCAATTGGCCTAAGCGTTTGTGGATCTCTTACGTAGGAATGGGTATGGATTATGTTGACTGGTATTCTCGTTTAGTCCCTTAGATGAGGCTTCTTTTTTCCCTTATAGTGTAGATGACGTGTTGGTTTTTTCATAAAAGAAAAACAAGAATAACCATTAAGAGGTTCCCGAAGCTCTTCGCCTTTGACTTGAGTGAGTCAATTGTAGTGTACTCATCTTGTCCGGTCAACAAGATCTAATTCACTTGAAGTGGGGTGTGCTTGAAGGTTTTCAAATGCATGGTCGTTGGATGTGAAGGTAATATTTTGAAGTAGGGATGGCTCGAACAGGATGGAAGTAATGTTGAGTTCTGGTGCACTTAGATAATTCCAGTTCTTATTTCATTGAATTCTGGAGTAATGTATGTTTCGATCGTAGGTATAATATATTTACTGTACATATCGGTATTAAGAGTGAAGTCCAACTTTACTTTATA
This sequence comes from Solanum ossicruentum, assembly GCA_025774065.1. Lineage (NCBI taxonomy): Eukaryota > Viridiplantae > Streptophyta > Magnoliopsida > Solanales > Solanaceae > Solanum > Solanum ossicruentum. The sequence goes on along the minus strand of JAOTQR010000097.1, from coordinate 1,372,701 downwards.
CAATAATATTTGATTTTTTTAGATTCCATTACTTGCAGTTCTCTCATGATAATTTGGATCTAGTAGTCGTCGGGACCCTGGACATTAACCAGTGCATCAGGCTTCCGGATGAAATTGCAGGAATGAAACCAAAGGTATTTTCCAATGCATTTGTCATTTATGCGAGATTTGCATTGCTTATTGCTTGCATATGTAAATATAAAACAACTCTCTTTGTATAAATAATTTTATCATTCTACTGCATCTAAACAGGGAATCGGAGCTGATTTCGCTAGGGGATACTTGAGTAATGTATGCGTTGCTGGAGAATTACAAAGAAATGGCCTCGGCTGTGCTCTTATTTGTAAAGCAAAGACGGTTGCTAAAGACATGGGTACTTGCTCTTTTTCAGATATCCCTCGGCCTTACCATATATTAATGTGCGCGGCTATGCACACACTTTACCTTGTATAGGTTTACTATAACAATAACTATTCCTACAGTCCCTAACAAGTTCGAGTCAGCTATATGAATCCTTATGGTTCCACACCAAATAGAAGACAAAGTAAACAAGTTATTCCCAATTAGTAGATATCACCTATATCAATCTTTTTCCTCCATCACGCCCAATCTGTAGCTAGGTCTACATTGATTCCAAGAAATTGTAGGTCTTTCTAGACAACTTCTTTCCATGTGTTTTTAAATCTACCTCGTCCTCTTTTAATACCTTCAGTCGCCTACTTTTACACCTACGAACAGATGCATCTGTAGGTCGAATGTGTACTACTTGCAACTTCTGGCAAATGTGGTATGTATTATGAGAATTCATTATGAATTTGACAAGTTTTATTGTCGGTTGTCAACCTACTGCAACCCTCCTCCTTTGTCCGAGGCCGTCAATGTGAGCAAAGCTCACACTGACCGACTCACCTTGTACATGTATATGAACAAACTATTGTTGGCCAGTGTTTTTCTTTACCAATTCTTGAGCACCAAACAGGTTATCTTGAGGTAGTTATAACAGTAGTACGTTGTTCTTTTTTACAGGAATAAGTGATCTATACGTCCATGTTGCCATCGACAACGAGCCAGCAAAAAAGTTGTACGTAAAGTGTGGCTTTGTACACGAGAACGAGGAACCTGCGTGGCAAGCAAGGTTCTTAGATCGACCTCGAAGGCTTCTTTTATGGACTGATGTTTCAATGTAATAAAGGGAAATCAAAACTTTGATGGCGCTGTGTACAATTAGTCGGGGCTCTAAGAGACTCGGACACTTAAAGTTCCCACATTGTGTCATTTTGTAGATTATTATTGCAAATAATTGTTCCAATGTATCATTGTGCCAATCATTTTACAATAATATTGAACATGTAAGAAAATGTATTCCATATAATGTATTATATCACATAGATATTTGAACATTTTTGTTTTGATTGTTATCTAAATTTTGCTATATCACTGTTATTTTATGCAACAATATGATTGATAGTGTGTGATTTATCCCAATGATGTGTTCATGAAGATAATGAAGTACAATGTTATGTAGTCAAAAAATTTGATTATCAAACTTATTGAAGTGAAAGCAGCGGAAATTGAGTACCTATCTTTTACAAACATCGTCCTCATGTGTTACAATAACATATTTAGTGAAATCTCACAAATGGGGTTTAGGGAGGATAGAATGTATGCAGATTTTACCACTATCTCATAGAAATAGAGAGGTTATTTTCTGGGGATCAGAAAGAACTAGATATGACAAAAAAGAAAGTAAAGGGAACAGAAAGAGCGACTAATAATAAATAGCATATGACAGTACGTAAATATGATAAAACTAACACATAATATGATAAATAATGAGAACACATGATAAAAAAACACGTTTTCCACCTAACCCTACTATACCCCAAGGCTATGCATCCACCTAACACTACCAATCAACCTGCTACCCTAATTCGTGACCTCAACTTCTTTCTATTTAAGGTCATATCCTCAGTGATCAAGTTCTGTCATATCATGTTTAATCACCTTCCCCAGTAATTCTTCGGTCTACCTCTACCCCTCCGTGTAGCTCTCAAAACCAACCTCTCACACCTCCTAACAGGAGTATCACATGTCCAAATCATTACAGTAATATTATTCATTTTTAATTAAACGATAATGATCTCATTCCTAACCTTGTCACCTCTGATGTGACTATACATCCATCACATTATCCTTATCGCCCTCGTATCTTCAACATGAAAAAAACCAATGTACTAACCAATGTACTAACCACATGACAAAATGGATCAAAATGTCATTCTCCAAAATTTCTTCTAACGTGAATCTAACCGATCGACTATAAATTATTTTTATTTATAAGAATAAAATAGACGTTAAACTATTTTTAAATATTGAAATTAAAACTCAACAATATAACAATGAAACTTCAAATAGCTGACAATTCCACTGAAAAACTGCCCAAATCTTGAAAACTCGGAAAGTCCCCGATTTTTCCACCATGAGACAAAGGAAGAATCTTGATGATAACAACACAAAACACAAACCCAACATTGCCAAATCTTCTAAAATCAGCAAATTCACACACCCTTTATTGAAAAAAGTTTTTCTCCTGTGTTTGTTCTTTAGATTTGTTAATGCTTTTTTGGTCCAAACATATTTCAATCCAGATGAACACTGGCAAGCACTTGAAGTTGCACATCGAATCTCATTTGGGTTTGTGTTTTTTTCCCAATTCTAGGTGTTTTTTCTACTCTTTTTTGATTACTGACTATTTGGGATTTTTTATTTTTTGCAGATTTGGACATTTGACTTGGGAATGGAAAAAGGGTATAAGGAGTTATCTTCATCCTGTAATATTTGCTGCTTTGTATAAAGTTCTTGCCTTTCTTCATCTTGACAAACCTTGGTTCATGGTAATTATGAATATTTTTTTGTTTTGCTGCCTTTTTCAGTTTTGTTGGATTGATTATTCTGAGTTGAATCTGAAAGATTGATATTTGATTGTGTACATGAACCTAAATAGGAGGATGTGGAGCATTGCTATTATTACTCTCCTAACATCGTATTCATCGATTTTAGTTTTACATGTTGTTTTCCATGCTTGTCTTCCGGAAACAAGCTCTATCTATGTGAGGTGGTGGTCACGTCTCGTACATTTCACCCTCCCTAGACCCCACTTGTGGGATTCCACTGGGTATGTTGTTGTCGTTGTTGTGTGTTGTTTTCCTTGCTTTATCTGTCGTATGATTTATTGTTGCTACTTGACTTATTCGCTATTGTATTTGCTTTAGATACTTGCTTTTTTTGGTTATGTCTTACTTGAGCTGAGGGTGTAGCAAAATCAGTCTCTCAACTTTCAAAAGATAGGGTTAGGTTGCGTACACACCACCCTCCCTAGACCCTGTTTATGGGATTACAATGTGTATGTTGTTAGTATTTGATTGTGTAGCTCTGCAAGAATCAACCTTTATTGTATTTTTGGGTTGTCTCATAATGTGAAGGTAGGGTTAGGTTGGGTACACACCACCCTCTGCAGATCCCACGTACGGGATTACAATGGGTATGTTGTTGATACTTGATTGTGTAGCTTTGCTAGAATCAACCTTTATTGTACTTTTGGGTTGTTTCATAATACGGCAGTGTAAATGGATATATACGCAACAGGTTTTTTGCAGTTGAAACCTTAGTTGTGTTGCTTGGACTATCATAAGATGCTTCCAGGTGTGCGTCGGATCCTTCAAAGTAGTTCATTTTTGAGGATCCAACATGAGTGCGGAAACGTTTTTGGAGAGTCTGAGCTACATAGAATCTCAATATGTGATTTTTTTTGTCCTAGTTGCTTAAAAGGAAACTGCTATCAATTCTTATAGTTCTTGTCTGTCCTTAGTTTATTAGCTTGTTTTTTGTGAGTGAAGTTCATAGAGAAAATAGTGCAGATGCTCTCACATTTTTCTTATTATTGTATTGCGGTCCGTACATGGTATTGGGACTGCAGTAGCATGTGGTGTGAATCTAATCTAGTAGGATTTATGAAAAATTTTAGGAAGTGAATGGAGATGATGAGATTGTTTATTGATATTACTCTTCTTTTCAAGTCTGATTTCCGTACCTAATATTTTGGGTTTTCCGCAGTTCTAGTTACATTCTTTAGAAATATTACATTTTTCATACATTATTCAATGCTTTATTTGATATTGTACTGCAGAAAAGATATCCTTAGACACTTCTTTGCATTCTTAATATCTGTGAAATTAGGACATGGGAGTACCAGTTTTACTATTCCTTTGCCTGTCATTTTCTTGGCTATTCTCTAGAGAACACTTTGTAGACAACTTACCGCTGTTACAGACTATCCATTTGCCGTACTTAAAATGGAAAATAGTGCAAGTAAAAGTACGATTTATTATATGCTGCTTTTTGATGGGTGGTTTTTTCTCTTGGCTGTTTACATTCTTAAACGTTTAGTTTCATTATTGATGATTGCTATTTTACGAGTATGCATTAGATGCTCTTTCCGATAGTTCTTAACAAAGTCTCAATTCTTCCCAGATAAGGACTCCACGACTGCTGCAGTCAATATTTTCATCTTTTGGGGACTTTTATTTGTTTAAGCTCTCTCAAGAGATATTTGGTGACCATGTTGCAAAATTTGTGGTATTTTCTTGATCCTGCCTTTTTGTTATTTTCTTTATGTTACTTAAAGATCCACAAGTGTCCGTTCTCTATTTGATATGTATACATTTAATTGCTGATGTTTCACTCCAATACTGTTGATGCTAAAGTACTTGATTTATCTGCAGCTTTTTGCTCAGTTGACAAACTGGTTCATGTTTTTTTGTATCACACGTACTCTATCCAATAGTCTGGAGACTGTTCTTACTATTGTGAGCCTGTACTACTGGCCTTGCATTAGACCATCTGCTAGTAAAATTTCTCAGGGTTCTAGAAAATGGGGTTTAGCTATAGCTGCATTAGCGTGTGCTATCCGACCAACAAGTGCCATTACATGGATCTATATTGGCCTCCTAGAGCTGTACCTGACACGTGATAAACTGAAATTTGTTCTTCTTGAGGTGATTCCTATTGGGTAAGTTCCATTACTTCTCACGACTACTTTATCCTATTGTTAAGATATGTAATTGCATTTTATGAACTTGGCAAGTTGAGGATCTAACCGAACCCAATAATAGGACCTAAGGTTGTGTACCATTGCTAGCGGATCTCTTCTACCTTAGGGTAAACTGGATATTAAAGATTTGGTGATACAAATTAATATGACAATTTATTTTCAAGTGAAGTTTCACTATCCGTTGAAGTTAATTGGAAAAGTTTGTTCTTTTCCTTTTTGTTTTTTCAATTTCCACATCTGTATTATATCATGCTTGGAACTGCTCATGGTTTCTCTTGCTTTAAAACAAAATGACGTAGACATGAATCTAGGAATTGGAACACCTGTAAAAACACACATTGTCTTCAGCGCTTTGCTCTCATCCATGGAATTTTTAGATTCGAAGGAACTCATATTTGTGTTTGCAGTTGATCTATTGTTGTTTATACAATAAAATTACATGCTGACAAATCTTTTACCTCTTCTAACACATGGATTCAGGACATTAATTCTGGGACTTACATTTCTGGTGGATCGCTGGATGTATGGCACTTGGGTCCTCGTGCCTTTGAACTTTCTGAAATTCAATTTTCTCTCTGCTGGTGGAGACTATTATGGAACTCATGTGTGGCATTGGTACTTCACTCAGGGTTTTACAGTTATGATCTTCACATTCTTACCGTTTTCACTTGCTGGCATTATCAAATCTAAGCAGTGGAAACTATCTGGTCTGATTGCTTGGTCATTGGCAATTTATAGCTTGTTGGGTCACAAAGAGTTCAGGTACTTGTTCTGATTATATATATTTCTGTCAAAGATGAGTAACAAAAAGGTTGCCCGGTGCACTCCCGCTATGCATGGGGCTCGGGAAAGGGCTGAACCACAAGGGTCTCCTAGCATAGAAGCCTCATCCTGCATTTCTGCAAGAGGTTGTTTCCATGACCTCCAGGTCACATGGCAACAACTTCATTAGTTACGCCAAGGCTCCGCTGATAATAGTCATTTAACTTTATGTTCCATAATAACTTCCATGTCATAGGTGTAGTTGGATGAATAATTGATTGCTGTTCTCTAAACGATCTGAAAAACAGGTTTGTGCTCCCTGTGCTTCCAATAGCTTTAATGTTCTCTGGGTACTGGTTGGCAACAATTGGAGGGTCTGATAAGTCTAATGACCGAGGTAAAAGATCTGCAAGCACTCATTGCAGGTGCTCAGTAAAATTGCGACTGGCTGTCCTGTTCCTAGCAGTTAGTAATATTCCGATGGCATTTTACATGAGTATGGTTCATCAGGTATCTCAACAGTTTGACTTTCTTCTTACCTTTTGCAAAAGTATATTTTCTTGCAAAAGCTCGATGCCTAATTCGTTTTGCTTTTGCTCGTATTATAGCATCAAATCTTTTGATTTCCGTGAAACTTATTATCGTATCTGTAACCTCTTGCTACAGAGAGGGACAGAGGATGTAATGAACTACCTCTCTGTGGAGGCGGATAGTGGGAAAGTGAAAAGTGTCCTTTTCTTTACACCCTGCCATGCCACACCTTACTACTCAACTCTTCACCGTAACCTTCCCATGCGTTTCTTGGATTGCACACCAAGGTATGTACTATATACTGTGAATGTCTTAGGCTTAGCTGTCTCTGGCTAACAGCTATACTCTTTTTTGTTTTGTTTGTACAGAATTGATCCTTTGTTTATTCCTTTCTACAGTGACGAGAAAGGAGCTCTAGATGAGTCTGATCAGTTCCTGGTGGATCCAGCTGGTTTCGCAACAGAATTTGCTAAGAACTGGTCTATACCTAGTCACATTGTACTCTTTGACTTTCAGGAAAAACTACTAAAGGACTTTCTAGCTTTGCATAATTTCGAAGAGGTTGCTTTCTTTCATCTTGATCTGCTTCTATAACATTTTATTCTTTCTCTTTTTTTGTGTGTGGAAAAAGTGGGAGTAAAATGTGCTCATTCAAGTATGTCCATGCGATTGACAGATAAAAAGGTTCTTCCATGCTCACTTCAAGGTGGATCGAGAACTTCAGGCATCTGTTGCTGTGTATGCACTGAAAGGCTAGTGATTCTGTCTTTGATGAGCAACATAATCTAGAAATTTTGTTTAACTTTTCTTCAACTATTCTAGGTGTAAATTTTTTCTAGTATGATTGGCCTTTTGGTTTATATTTCCATTCTTTTTTTCTTGGAGAGAATAGATTGGTGTTTCAGCTATTTAGCAGAAAATTTGAAACTTTGATTAAATTAAGTTCTGTAAGAAACACCAAAGGAAAAGGCAGGAAATATATTGAAAGAAGAAAAATTGATATTTTGACTCAACAACTTTTGTTGCCTTCATGTCCGTGTTTTGTTCCCTCTAGCACCTGTTTCACATAAGATGTAACAAGATATATATGTAGGGATTATGATATGCATATAATATACTCCCTTTGTTCCAAAAGTATGATATTATTTCTTTTCTATCCCTCCTAAAAAGAACTCAATATTTCTAAATTTGAAAGCAATTTAACTTTATCGGAAACAACTTCTATACCCCACAAAGGTATGCTAAGGTCTGCGTGCATCCTATTCTCCTTAGACCCCACTTTTGGGATTATATTGGGTATATTGTTGTTGTTTGGAAACAATTTAACTTGAATGTTCCCTTTTACCCTTGATTATAAGCTTTATAGCCACACAAACATTATGGTAGATTGAAGATTACATGTTTTATAAGTTTTTCTTTCTTAAACTCCCTGCCCAGCCAACTTTGTCGCATAAGTTAAAAGGAGGGGGGGGGGGGTTATGTATGTTTTCAATGTGTGACTTGCTGCATACATGTGAATACATCAGTATCATGGGAGCTAAAGTGGCTAGAAATTCTTATTTGGTTTGGTTTGGTTTGTATAACTTTGAACATCTGTAATCTGACCCCGCTTCCAAATAGGGGACAGTTTTGGCGTTGCTTGTGAGAATGCATGTGTTTCGCACATTACTTGAGGATCTTTAGTTTTTTTGGGTGGGGTGAGGTGGTTAGGGGAAGGGGAAATGGGGGAGGGAATTCAAAATGGGAATCGAACTCTCACCAACAAGGTGAAAGTTCAGGTTGCCAACCAATTGAGCTACTAAGTTTCCCGAGTAGCTGTAGGTGAAGTCTTGGAAGTACAAGAATTAATTCATCAAGTAGAATAATTATGATTGACTCAATAAACTGCTATCCAAGTGAACAAGGTGAGAAATGAAAAATCATGAAGGATTGAAGCAAACGATATGATCAACAAACATGTAACTTATTTAAAAAACGAGAACACAATATGTAAACTATTAACAGATCTGACAACTTGGAAGTTGCTATATACTATAACCTATACATGACAAAACTCATGTGAAAAATATGCTGATGCCTCACATCTTTATTAAGAGTAGCTTTTGTAGAATTGGAGCTCATATTTTGTAAATGAAGTAGAGAGCGTCAGCATTTGATTAATAGTCATTGACCACATTCTGTATCGCTGGTAATCATCCATCATGTCTAACTTGATGACTCCCCTGTTTGTTGTTAGCACAATTAGATAGCAACTATCAGTTTCTGCTCCGTTCGAATCCTTATAAAGCTCGGCATGTAGGTCTAATACGACACCTACAATCAGATGTGGAGGTGTTCATAAATTTGTTAACTATCTAATTAGCATAACAGAAAGAATTGTTACAAATTTAATATAAGAAGTTCAAGAAATACTGAGGTGAAGAAACAGTATTGCATACAAGGACATACTTTCCATTTGACTTGAGAAGGTCTTCAACATAGTTGGCTTCCTTGTTCTTAGGATAACCTGTAACATACAGGGTTTTATTTGAACACATCATACCGAGATTTTTTCCATGACTTTTGCCTCCCTTTTTGGGGGTTATTATTTATTAAAACAAGAGATAATGATAAAAAATACACTTGAAGCATCACTTTTTGCAAGTTTCCTATCTAAACTATCACGTGTTCACTTTTCCTACATGAACTATCACCAACTATTTATCAAAATGCGCGTCAATTATCAGTTGCTCCCTTTTCCTAGTTGAATGATGGTGATAGTTCAGGTAGGAAAAGGGAACGACTGATAGTCATAGTTGACGTGTGTTTTGATAAATAACCGGTGATAGTTCAGGTAGGAAACTCGCAAAAACATGGTACTTCAGGTGTGTTAATGACCGTTAACTCTTAAAACAAAACAGAGAAGAGAACAGATGTTTAGTTTTCTTCTTCAAATTGTTGTTTTTGTCCTTGAATTATGACGCTGCTATGTTATTCGATCAAATGTATAGAGTAGGTAATACATGATTATCAGCTGAAGAGATATTCACACCTTGGCTTCACTATTTAAGATAACGGACACCAATCTTAGCTTGGATCTTCCTGTTCCATGTAGCAAAACACAAAAAAGCATCAACTGATGATCCAACAAAGGAAGATTTAGAGGATCGAAACTTCACTCATTTTTTTTCCATTAACCATCTTTTCCTTGTACATCTGTTGCTACTGAACTGTAAAAAAACATATATTGGTCCCTCTCTGAATGTGCTACTGAACTGTACAACAAAGATATATTGGTCCCTCTCTGAATGTGCTTTTTTGCAGCTATTTTCTGTTCAGACAACAATAACATACCCAGTGTAGACTCACAAAGTAGGGTCTAGGGATGGTATAGTGTATGCAAACTTTACCCTACCTCAAAGGTAGACAAGTTGTTTCTGACAGTCATTTGACTCAAAAAACTACACATAGTAATGGAAGTACAAGAAACAACATAGTAGCATAACAATACTACGACAAAATAATACGATAGTCGAAGTACAAGAAACAACAAATAGTAACTGATATCAAAGGACAACATATATGGTAAAATTATTAGTTATAGAGAAATAGACATACCATCTGATTTCTCAATATAGAGCTCTTCCCCCTTGGAGAGTATTGATCTGCATTTCTCGTAGTTAAAGTTGTAGTCATTGCTATCTTCAATTGGTAGAACTGGTGTGGTTCCATTTAATATATTCTTGTAGCCAGATCTTGCTTTGAGTGTTTCTGCTCCTCTGAGTGCTGAGACAATAACGGTGCAAGTCCAAATAGGTGAGTTTTACTTTCAGGTTACAATTGAAGATGAGACTAACAGAGGGTAAGTTAGGTTCCAAATGACACAGTTTCATTTATTTACTTCCTTTCAGCAGATTCAAAATGCACATGTAATTCTATATACAGGTTAGTTCTTTATAGTTTCCGAACAAATGGTACCCAAAAAACTTGATCTTATTTTTTTTTAACAGAAGCTTGATTTTCACTTCATACTAAGGGAATTTAGATTTTATGATTTTCTCAGCTGCTGTTAATTCTAGATCTGAATTTTTAACGAGTACTAGTAGAAGTGAGTGCGATCTGTTTAGGTCTCCTTATAAACTACTCGTTGTGTAAAACAAAACATGCATGCTGAAATCATAGTCGTCTCATCTTTATGTTTAGCTGCTGGAAAGTTTGGTATTCTAACAGCTGAGTCGGTGTTCATATCGTGATACTGCACATATGTATTTTAAGAGGTGGAGAGAATTTATTACAAGTCGTAGCTGCAGCTGTAAGTGTCAGAATGTCGCTTGCACTTGTGCCGGTCATGGCCGAGCCAATGACACTGCTGATTTGGTCCCGTTCTGCCCCCATAGCTTCTGCCACTTTTGCACATTGTGCTGCAACTAATGCAGCTGCAGAGGCCACAGCTGACTCTTTGGTATGCCCTGACTCATCACGGTTCAAGTTTTCAGCAGCGATGGCGGCTAACGCAGCTGCAACACCTGCAACTGATATTGCTGCGTGTACTTCTGCCTTCTGTAATCTCTTCTCTTCTTTCCTCTTTTGCTTAATTTCTTTGATCCATTTCTTGATTGACACATTCTTTGGTGGTCCTATTTTCCATGGCATCTGCACAAAACAAAACACTCCGCACTGAGTTTATTTTATCACTGATGCTTCATACCTATGTTGCTCAAACTCTCCAATGCTTTATACCTTCTCGACATTTTTGATAAGTCCAAGCAACATAGCTTTAAACCGATAATTGTAGTTCTGATGATTGAATGATTTGGAACTTACCCATTTTTTCTGGAAATAGCTGTTGTAATTCACCTCTGGATGCATGGCTTGCTGCATCCATATCCAGGACTAACAAGCAAATGAAAGTATGTCACATGAGCCTTTTTCGAAAGAATCCAAGGTTGATAATACACATACTTTGTATTCTACTTCTTACCTTGACATCATTGGATTTCCATGAGGGAATTGAATTATCTGCATCATCCATCTTCATGTTCTTCTCCATCTTCTATGATACCAACATGATATATTAATATGAAACCTCGATATTTTGTTGTTACGTTTGACAGGATTTGACAATGATTAACTTACTGGAAGAGGAGTTTTATTATCAATGTTTAGATTCTTGATTGAGTTTTCATGGAGAATGAGAGCTTGATCTTGCATTTCCTGCTGGAATGCTTGAACGGCAAAGTTGCACCAAGTGCGCGAAAGGAAGTCCATCGTCTCGGGATGTGCTTGTGAGATTGTTGGATTTGAATCAAGATCCATCTTCTTCTTTTTTCACCAAGACTGAACAGTTGCTCTACAGTTATTGTAAGGTCAGTGAAGTTCTGATAGAATGCTAAATACACTTAAGAGAGATATAAATAGATATGAAATTAGATAGAAAGCTCAAAAGTGTTAAATCACCTTTTATTCTGAGCTATTTTGTTGGTTTATCATCATAAGGTCCATTTAACATCTTTAAAGTGGCAATTTATAGCATTATTATGCATACAAAGCCAGCCTCCATGAATCATGAATCCACCTTTTTCTTTAAGATAACAGTTTTTAAAAGTTTATTTTGAGCCGTGGTCTGTCGAAACTTCTGTATCTCTGTGAGGTAGGGGTAAAGTCTGCATACACTCTACCCTACTCAGACTCCACATGTGGTATTACATTGGACATGTTGTTGTATGTGTGAATATAAGTTCTCGAAAAGCTAAGCGTTTCTTTTTTCTATATTTGATAACGGCACATCCGGTATAGCTCATGTGCACCTAAGCTATTCCATCAGATACTTGTTACTTCTTACCAAAATAGTTAACATGTAACTCTAGCTACCAATTCTTGGGAGGATGGGAAGAGTTCATCAAGCGACTTTTGTCGAACCTTGATGAAGTAGAGCCTTGAAATAAAGGTAAAGTTATTTCTATGTGATCGATAGACAAAAAGCCCACATTACACCCCCTTAGGCACCACCCTTTCCCCTGTACCCTACGTGAATGCGCGATGCTTATGAAAAGTTAAAGAATTGCCTTGATGAGATGTTAGCACAGATAGAAAGATTATGAAAAGCTAACCCCTCTTGATATTTTATTGATATAGCTAAATCCCTTTTGTGTCCCCTCTTGATATTTTATTGCTATAATGATGGTTGTAGAAGAAAAGGGGTCCCCAAAGGGATTTTTGCAAATCAATACATGTTTTTTAGGAAATAGCCAAAATATTTTACACATGTTAGCCACTATAGAGGCATGAAAGCAAAGCTTGTAGGATAATGAAAATACTCGAGAAAAGCTTTCATTAGGTCCCTAATGTTTTATAACTTTAAATTTGTACCATGTATTCGAGCTAAGATCAATTACTTTCTAGATGGAAAAATAGCTAGCAAGATCACAAAGTAAGAGCTGTCTTAGGGCCATGATGTTCCTAGTTTTTTTGTGTTTTGGAACCATGTTGTTGGATGGCCTAGATTGTATGTATCAAGTTATATATATGATGGATGTGTGACTCATTTGTTTTTTCCTTCATAAGATGTCTGAATCTGAATTATTCGGATCTCAATTTAGTAAGTGTAACTATTTTTTATCAATGGATGTCTGCGATAAGATACATTATCATGAGTGATGAAGAAATAGATCGAGTAATCTGTTTCTTTAGCCAAGAAAAAACATTTCTAGTTTGCATGGTCCAATCATTGATCGCGAAAATTTTTACAATTATTGGGTAGGTTGTCAGTGTAGTTCCCTAGCCAAAAAAAGTTGCATCACTATGATCACCATCACGATCACCACTTTCATCGCTTGCCACTTCCAATTGACCATCGCCATCAACACCACAACCACAAGTATTCACTATACAATGACCATCTTTGCTATTAACGACTTACTCCGCCAATCTTATTCTACAATAATTAATCGGCATCAACTATCATCAGCACAAACTATCTTCATTATTGATGGCCTCTATCACCGGGCACTTCCAATAGCCTTATTGCACCATTAGTCACTACCACCATCAACCATCTTCATCATTAATGACCTCCACCACTAGCTTTATTGTAAAATAATTATCGCCAATCACTGACCAGATACATATTCAAACTTAGACATCTTAACTTTAGTTAAAACGAACCAAGACCATAATTCAAGCTTAATTAAACTATTTGAAACTAATTATTTTGACTTAAAACGTCATAGGCACATTTTATCTTTCTATATTGCCCATTTCTTGTTAATTTAATTTCTAATTCCCAAATGAAAAAGTTGTATACTCACTTTTTTGTGTAGTACTAATCATGTTCTAAAACATTATTAACCAAGCATGCGCAAGGCAAACTTTAGCTTAAGTTAGTACTTTTTATATGTATATTAGGCAACCTTTTATGTTAATATTATACAATACAATAGATTATTCAAAAATAAGACTTTTAAAGAACAAGATTAGCTTTTTAGATCATAAAGAAGGTTTATGCAACTAACTTTCCTTTTAAAATTATATATATGATGTTACACAATGCCTTTTGTGAAATAGTGGATCTTTAATTTATTTATTGGCAAAATGCATTGATATTCCTTTAAACTTTTTGATTAAATATTATTCAGACGCTTAAACTCTGATATATTCTCATTAAGCATCTGAACATATAATAAAGTATTCATGTTAAACACTTCCATTTCAAAATTATGGAAAAGCTTTTGTATGTGTCCTTAAAGCGCCACTCGTTTAGGAATAATCAATTCATGGGGTGGTTGGAGTATTACAGGGGGGACTGTAATGAATCCAGGTATTTGGAATTACGAAGGAGTAGCGGAAGCACATATTGTGTTTTCTGGGTTATGCTTTTTGACAGCTATCTGACATTGAGTATATTGGGATCTAGACAGATAATTAATCATTTAAAGCGTACCACTTCATCTAATTATGCATATTAACCTCAATAAGTCATCAAATCTCATAGATGTTCTAGCTGATGCTAACGTGTGTAATTAAAGGTTGAGATTCAACTTATCTATGTAATGAACACTTGAGTGCTAACAAGTATAAATTGTTTTCAATATGAGTTGAAAGTATTCAGATGTCTAAATAGAATACACTAAAATTTGAGTTTCGAATAAAATTTATCAGCAAGTTTAGGAGTTTGTCAATATATTCAACCATATTTTTTCTGTTTGTCAATATATTCAACCATATTTTTTCTTTGTGATATTATAGATTGTTTAAATTATATTTTGGATTTGTGGGGTTTTATTTAAGGAAAAATTACGCAGATAAACAAATATATACTAGTTAATTAACTAACATAGTTACAATTTGAATTAATTATGGTACGTGGCAAACATCTAGCTGTTATCACAGCTTGAGTTTTGTATAATTCACATGATTTATACAAACATTATGTGCAATTATGCAAATGTTGTGCGTGGATCAAATTGTATAGGAAATATATAAAGACTGCAAATTGTATAACGAATTATACAAATGTTGTGCATGAATTATGTAGTGAAATATACTAATGTTATGCTAAAACTGCGAATTGTATAGCGAATTATATAAATATTGCGCGAGTTACACAAATATTACTATAACTATAGTAATAAAATGTAACTACTCAAAATATACCCATGGAGCATAATTTAATTGTTTTTGAGTGGCTATAATTTAATATAAAGTGTGATCATTAGAACTCATGTGATAGGAAGAGTATATGTTAGCTATCTAATACTAATTTATGTGATTAAAAAGGTCCACTAAGTGAAAAAAAATCAATCATATTTGTACTACAACAACAACATTATCCCAATGCCTCAAAGGCTTCAGCCCATTGCGGGATAAGGGGAGATCCAATATACACAACCTGACCCCTATGTTTAAAAACATAGTGCGACTATTTCCGGATGACCCATGATGAGCGTCGAAAGTTGCATTGACTAACTGCTACTTCACAATTGAGCGTCGAAAGAAGCGCAAACAGTTTAAAGAACCATTTTGCTTTATTCCATCATACCCCAAAATCAAAAAATAGTGAATATTTGACTCCATCCAAGATTGATGGACGTATCAATTATATTTGTAGCCATGCATGAATATTCCCTCATATCAACAATCTTTTTGTCCCCCATTAATTAATCGAACATAAATTATCAAAAAAATTTTGATGATTAACTAATATTAAGAGAAGGAATCTTTTTTTCTTTATGAATTATAATTTTCACTTAATTGGAACTATTACTAAAAAGCAAGAATTAAGATTTAAGAAATCTCTAATGATGAAGTTTTGTAGGAATTTTCTAAATCATGATTAATAATAGTAGTAATTATTTCTGTATTATTTTCTAAAAGAAAATTGTAAAAAGTGGAGTAGCTATAACGTTAAAAAAAAATAGTACTATATATTAATGAGATGAATTTTAATCATGGCGTTGAAGATTAAGATGCACGTAAAGAAATTTTTTTTATTAATATATACCCCATTATGCTCAACTGTAAACATGAATAAATGAATTTCAGGTTAAAAAATTTTGTGGGAACGTCGTTTTATGAATTTTATAATGCGCAATTTCAATTTAGTCGCCTCTCAATATGAATACTAAATAACTGAATTAAAAAATAGAGTTAAAATAATTATGTTGGAGGAAATAAAGTTATTATCTTTTCAATTCTCTTTCAACTTATATAGACCTTTTAGATTACGTTTAGAATAAACTAGAATTTTTAGAAGAAAACATTAAAATATGTTCTAAAATTTTGTAAACTCAAGAATTATATTTGGCAAGAGTGTTATGCAATAATTTCAATTTCAGAATAAGGAACTTTCGGATATTATAATCACTAAACTCACAATCACAATAGATAAATCTCACTAACAGAGAAATTGCAAAACAACAAGGAATTAATAAAACAAGAGAACTATTGAAGAAGATAACCAGAAGGAGTTGAAAAGTTTAGACCATGTGAAAGGGGACGAGCGGAATAGACATTTTTCTAAATAATTTTCATAAACTGTTCTTTCTTATTCGTCATCCTTATAGCTAGTTATTAATGGGCTTGAGTCCCAAATCAACCTTTACAAAGGTCTTTTACATTTGTTGCTTATTTTCAGCCCAATAACTAATTGTGCAACAGTCGTATAAATATCGACATTGGACCCAGTCTAGTTCATAACACGTTCATCCAAATTCAAATTCTTGATTTATTTACCATGAAATGACATGAAGAAACAACAAGAGGATGTTTGTTGATTTGT
>JAOTQR010000097.1:1303724-1320596 GCA_025774065.1 Solanum ossicruentum | reverse complement strand
ATTAAAAAAACCGCATTTAATGGTTTGGTTTGGTTTTTAAAAAATCCGCACCAATCCGCACCATGTACACCCCTAGTGCTTTTAACCATTTTGTCAAATGCATATATACACTTCTTTCTATTCCAAAAGAACCTATTTGATTGGATACAAAATTTAAGAGATAATGAAGATTTTTGAAACTTATGATTGTTTCGTCAAAAGAGATCGCCACTAAGAATAAAACGAGAATTTTAATAAAATCGTTCCCAAAACTTAGAAACGGATCATTTTCTTTAGAATAAAAGAAATTAGATCAGATAAACTGGAACGAAAGTTTTAAGATGTTTAAGGAGAGATAGCAAGGATAGTTTAGACTTTAGACAACTACTCTTACACTAAACATCTTTATTTAAGGGACTTATGGTAAAATCTTAAAAGACAGATAATATAAATCGAAAATAATATTATAAGACATACCTCACAAGTAGAAAGTCCTTGAACATCTTCTGGTAATCTCATAGCTGCAAGATCACCATAAGTACAATCTCTTCTAAATGCCAAAATTGGTGGAACCACAAATTGGTGAAAATGAGTTCCTTTAGGTGCATAACTTTGCTCTCTTGGTGTAATCCATTTTCCAACTATCCATGTCTAAAAAAACCATATAAATAAACAAAAAAAAAATTACAATAATGGCAAAGCTATAACCAACAAAGAAATTTTACTAAACAAATAGGATGATATGTAAAAAGATTGTATTCGATAAATTCTCGATTCAAGTAAAATATTTCAAAACAGATATGAAAAAGAAAATATAGATGAAAGAAGCCATGAAAAAATAATTTAAAAAATTAGTTGCAAATTGTTAAATAAATAATATATTTCCACAGCCGGATAGAGCTAAAGATTTACTATTTTTTGGCTTTGGGGTATGATGGAATAAAGCAAAATGGCTCTTTAAACTGTCTACACTTCTTTCAATTGTGAAGTATCAGTTAGTCAATGCAACTTTCGACGCTCATCATAGGTCATCTAGAAACAGTCGATCTATAATTTAAACATAGGAGTCAGGCTGCGTACATTCGACCTTCCTTTACCCCGCAATGGGCGGGAGCCTTTGAGGCAATGTTATAATGTTGTTGTTAAATAAATAATATATGTACCTTGCAATTTTTGGCAGCTTGATACTTTGTCACTTGGACTAGGTATTTTTGATATTCAACAGGAGCTTCCTTTTGAATTTTTTGAAATCTTTCAGTAGACATAGTTAACATCTGCAATTTTGCATTAAAAAAATAATTATACATGAAAATTAGTAACTTCCAAGTTAAAAAAAATTTATACAATTTAAATTTCCTATATAATAAATGAACGAGTTATTAATCCATTTAAAATATTACTTAATTGAGATGTGTCAGTCAAATAAGTGAAATAATGGATCATAATTAACCTCGTTCGTCCAACTCTTACTAAGTTTTAATTTCATTATTTACTTTTCTTATAATTTGTTTAATTACAAAGTAAAACTCTTTTCTCCTTTATTATAGCTACAGGTGGTGGCAAATTTAATCCATATAAAATTATGATATTTCGTTTATTAACTCAATCGAATCCATTTCAATCCATCAAAATTCAGATCGATATTATATCTAGCTCAAATTGTTTCATGAAAAGTCTTGTTAAAATATTTTATTTCATCAGATATATCAACGTAGAAACAAAATCAAATATTTTGATAAAATTTTCATAAATCAATTTAAATGACATATTTAATCCAGATCAGCTTTACTTTCAGACGAGTTAAATCAGGCATGCAACTCAAAATGAGCTAATAAATAAACAGGTCATTAACAAAACCCCCTACATTTATAGGCGAATTAACGATTGAACTAATTTTATCATCCTGTAAATAAAAATAATGCACACATCACATAAATTGAAACGAACAGGACAAAAAAAGAAGGTGTGTTGTGAGATATTTTATTTTATCAGCTATATCAACATAGAAAAAAAATCAAATATTTCGACAAAATTTTCATAAATTAATTTAAATGACATATTTAATTCAAATCTACTCAACTTTTAGACGAGCTAAATCAGGCATGCAACTCAAAATGAGCTAATAAATAAATAGGTCATTAACGAACCCGTCTACACTTATATAGGAGAATTAGCAAACAAGAACAACATACCTAGTAAAATTAAATCTCATAAGTGGGGTTTGGAGAAGGTAAAATGTACGCATGTCTTACCATTACCTGATAGAGATAGAGAGGTTGTTTCCGAAAGACCGTATTATAGGCGAATTAACGACTGAGCTAATTTTATCATATCGTAAATAAAAACAATGCACACATCACATAAATTGAAACAATCGGAACAGATAAAAGTAGTGTTGTGAGATACTTACAAGAACTCTTACTTGTCTTCTACATAGGTAAAGTGCAATAACTCTACCAAGTTTAGATGTAGCTCCAGTTAAAAAAACTTCATTAACATTTTCTGGAATTTCTTTAAGAATTACTGCTGCTGTTAATGTATTTCCATGAACAACTCTAACTTTAAGGTTAGGATGTTTGTTCACAAATAATGTTCCTCCTCCATTTAATGCCTCATTCTGAAAAAAAATTTAAAAAAATTAAGTTCAATACATTTTTGTATAAAAAATATTTACATAATCAAATCAGTTATGAAGAAATAACGAATAAATATAATGCAACAATAATAACCACGAATAAAATTTGATAACAATAATGTAAAATAGTTGTTTGTTTTATCAGTTTGTAACAACAATAACATATCCAGTGAAATTTCACAAGTGGGTTTTGGGGAGGGTAAAATGTACGCAAACCTTACGACTATCTCATAAAGATAGAGATATTGTTTCTGGAAGACCCTCATCTCAGAAATATCATCCCCCAAAAGCAGAAAATACTAAATATGAAATAACGACTAGAGTAGACAATAAATGATAGTTTATAAAGATAATAAAAGTAACAAAATAAATGACGGACGATAATAACACAATATATAACGACACAACTTCCCCTTCTAATAACCTACTATATCACAAGATCAGAAATCATTCTACCCCTAGTAGCCATCTAACTTTCTACTCTAATACACGATCTCCACTCCTTTCTATCTAAGGTCATATCCTCGATGATACGAAACTTCAGCATATCCTATCTAATTACCTCCCCTAATACTTAAATTTTATTTTATCAATTTGTATAACTTATATTCGTTTTTTTTAAAGCAAAAAATATGGAAAATTATAAATTTTACCATATGGTATTTTTGTATTTACTCAAAGTCACTATCATTAATATTGATATCTCTCTCTCTCTCTTTTTTTGTAGTTACAAAAAAAATAGATAAAATTTTACTAATTTGAAGTGTAGGTTACTTTCGTCATAAATGATTTAATTAATTATTACAGCTACGTACCTTCACCATTTTTATTGTAGCATTAATGAATGAAAGGTCTATTCACCTACCAAAATGAACCTCACATGCAATTTTTTTTTTAATTGGTATTCGATATTTATTTTAAATTTGAACAATTTAATCTTAAAAAGCCATGAAACTTATATATTTAGAATTTCAATCTGAAACTTTTGATTGAGTATAAAAAAATAATATTTATCGCTTCACCATGCAGCAATAAAAATTGAACTTGACTTTACACAAAAGGCATGTTAATTGTTGTTACACTTTTTTATGTCATAGAATAGCACATAATATATTTTATGAATTAATTAGTCATTTTTTTAATATTTGATCACCATGTGACAAGAATTTTACTAGTGATCAAATTTCACATTATTTCAAGGTCTCGAAAACTTTGTTTCAAAAAATAAAATCATCTTTAAATAAGTCACACATTAATTAAAACAAAACTTTTAATATAAATTCAAAATAATCGAACTTCAATACCTTATTCAATGCCGCAAGACTTATAACTTTGACTCCCAATTTATCAGCTCTAAGAATTGCTTGCTCTATTTGGTTATTAATTCCTTCAGCTGCAAATGGCAAGAAATACTGCCACACCAAATAAATAATGAGAATTAAATAACACTTCAAAATATATAAAATAATATTTTCTAGAAAATAAATGATAACGCGTCGTCAAAATTATAATTAACTAAAAATAATTTTTTCTCTAATTTCAACTAGTTGATCACACAATTTGAAATGATATTTAAACATACAAGAGGATCGATCAGGTTAACACTTGTATTGTGTCTGCAGTGGGGAGGCAGCATTTTTGTCAAGGGTGTTCATACTTTTAGAACATGAGTAGGTGATTTTTATATCAAGGGTGCTCAACAATAGTTATATATCAAAATATCTATAATTAACCTATATATTCGCAAAAGTTTTCCGACAAAGGGTGTGCATCTGACCACCCTTGGGTGAACGTAGCTCCACCCCTGTGTGTCTAGTGTTTTCATTAACCCAATCTATTTAACCTTAGCAGCTAAAAGTTAAAGTAACAATACATAGCATCCAATCGTGGCAACTGATAAATTTATCAAGAAAACAAATTTCGCATGTTTGGCTCATGAAAAAAGTTAAGTGGGTTAAAAGTATAATAAAAGAAAATAGAGGGGGGGAAAGGATATATTAACAAACCTGGAAACCAAAGCGAGGAACTACCCAAGTTTGATGCAAACGGCCCCTCAAGTTATAAAAACTTGCCAAAAAGACCTTAGAGTATGCCCACATGACAAACATGAAGACAAAAACTATAGGCAAGCAGGGAAGCAAGAAAAGTCTTGTGCAAAATGGAGTTGAAGCAAATGATCTGAATAAAAATGGTGCATGCATTGCAGAAGTCATGTCTACTATATGTGCCAAAAATACAAAATCTGGCACCCTCCCATTTTTACCTGCAAAAATTAAAAATAGGAGTCAGGTTACGTACATCCGACCCCCCTCTTACCCCGTAATGGGCGGGAGCCTTTGAGGCATTGGGGTAATGTTGTTTAATAAAAATAGATAAGAATATGAATTATATATATTCAAGCAAAATGTCGGGAAAAAAGGATCAGAATTGTAGTCGAAAGAAGTTTGTTGAACTTGTCGAGAAGTGACTTTGTATATATTTTCATCAGAAAGAGTTATTTAGAATTGAAATCGAAAGAAGTTTGTTGAAAATGTCAAGATGTGTCAGGATATATATTTTCTAATATAAAAGCTATTCAGAATTGAAGTTGAAAGAAGTTTGTTGAAATTGTCGAGAAGTGTCTTTGTATATATGTTCATCAGAAAGAGTTATTTAGAATTGAAGTCGAAAGAAGTTTGTTGAAAATGTCGAGATGTGTCAGGATATATATTTTCTAATATAAAAGCTATTCAGAATTGAAGTCGAAAGAAGTTTGTTGAAATTGTCGAGAAGTGTCTTTGTATATATGTTCATCAGAAAGAGTTATTTAGAATTGAAGTTGAAAGAAGTTTGTTGAAAAAGTCGAGATGTGCCAGGATATAAATTTCTAATATAAAAGCTATTCAGAATTGAAGTTGAAAGAAGTTTGTTGAAAATGTCGAGATGTGTCAGTATATAGATTTCTAATATAAAAGCTATTCAAAATTGAAGTTGAAAGAAGTTTGTTGAAAATGTCGAGATGTTTCACTATATAGATTTCTAATATAAAAGCTATTCAAAATCGAAGTCGAAAGAAGTTTGTTGAAAATGTCGAGATGTGTCACTTTATAAATTTCTAATATAAAAGCTATTCAGAATTGAAATCGAAAGAAGTTTGTTGAAAATTTCGAGATGTGCCAAGATATATATTTTTAATATAAAAAGCTATTTAGAATTAAAGTCTAAAATAGTGCAAGATATGTCTAGATATACATTTTCAATGAAAAAATGTTGGTGCAAAATTATAGCAAAGAAGTAATTTGTTGAAATTGTCAAGTGACATTGTGTATGACTATAATAAAATCTTGATGGAAAAAATTATTCAGAGTCATTGAAAATTTGTCGAAATTGTCAAGACATGCATGAATATAAATTTTCGACTAAAGTAATTCAAAATATAAGTCGAAACTCAAAAGACATATATAAAAAATTATCAAGATATATTTGAAGTCTGAACATAAATTTTTATGGACGTTTCGTTTGAAAACTTATTGGAAATTAGTATTTCCAATAAATATATGCATAGTCAAACAAATATTTACCATTAGAATAGGATTTATGTTTGAATATTACAAAAAGGTTAATTTAAAATTTTAAATTAATAAATTATGATAAACATTTACTTGAAAAACTCAATTCATGTGCTCATTGTTTTGGTACACTAAAATTATTCAACTAGCTTTTTCTATATTAAAATTAAAAATAGCTGTCTCATTCAATTTTTTTTTAAAAAAAAAATTAAATGATCTTCAAAGTTGTCCTTGTACTAATATATTAACTCAACTACGATAGTTAATTTGAACCACATATGAGACCTAATTAGGAGTGGCAATAATTTTTTCTTAGTTCATTTTCACTTGTCTAATGTTAATTAGATATTATTAATTTATATTAAGATATACTTCTTTCGTTATAAAAAAAATGATCTCTTATGACCCATTTCTTTTCTGACAAAACTTTAGTATCAATTTTCATGTGGTATGATCACAAGATTAAATGATATTTTGATATATTTAATATAACTTTAATTCAGGATCACAATATTAAAAAGTTTTTTCTTTATTTTCTTAAACTTCGTACCAAGTTAAACTAAGTCATTTATTTTAAAACGGAGGATGTATATTATATGTGGTGAGTATATACTCCTTCATTGTTGATTAGAGTTTTAGGTTTAATCTCTAGATATGAAATTATTGATAGTCTCAGAGAATTTTAGTAGCTTAGTTGATTATCAATCTGAATATTTAGTTTTTCAATTCAGAATTTGATTTCCTATTTCGTAGTTCCCTTGTCTATTTTCTCTTTTCTTATTTCAAAATATATTTCTTAAACACCCTTGTTATTGATCGACGTTTAAGCCCAAATATAAATGTAGTCAATCATCGATCTGAAAACTTATAAGATACTCCCATCTTTCAATTTATATGACTTATAAGATACTCCCATCTCTCAATTTATATGACTTACTTTCCTTTTTATTCTGTTCCAAAAAGAATGACATATTTCTATATTTGGTAATAACTTAATTTTGAAATACTCATTTTATCCTTAATGAAATGATTTCTAGGCACACAAATATCTGTCATTGATTTTAAATCACAAGTTTCAAATTTTTTTTTTATAAATTTCATGTAAAATTAAATTAAATCATATAAATTAGAACAGAAGAAATATGTATTTACCTGATTCAACACTAAATTTTGTGTGCATCTCCCATGATTTTGGGTTAAGTGTGTCCCCTAATACATCAAAAATTGGCATAAAAAGGCAATAATTGGACTCCTTTTCTGTGTGGTGTAGACTGTGATACCTGTAAAATTTATAGCAAAAAAATTTTATCAAGAAAAAAATAAATTAATTTTAAGAAATAAATAAGCAAAATAAAGGTACTTGTATTTTATGATAAAAAAATAATAATTTTATGTTATGGCATTAAATTTCTTTGTTGCCTATATCAGAGGGTACATCGACTTTTCTCAACCATATAATTTTTCAAAGTGTGTATTTAATGTTTTTGTCAATATGCAAAAAGTAAATTGGGACATTTAATTTATAGGTTAATTTCAAGAAATTCAATTTATAATTTTTCAAGGTAAAATAATGCGTATCCATTATATATTACCTATCTTTCACAATTATAACATTCTTTTTAAGAAAAATATTTACCAACTTTAATCATAAAAATTATATGTCTAAGATATTTTCTACCTCTCCCTTAAATATATCACTAATTATAGCAATAAAATATTGCACTTTTAAAAAATAATGATTTTTTAGACAGTCAAATATTTTTTCTAATTTGAATATGAAAAATAATTTATAAATATTTGTGATTTTTAAAAAATTTATATAAAAATTATAATAGGCCATAAAACTAATAAGACACTAAACTTTCTGCACAAATTACTGAAATTTCTTGTTTTCTACTCAAAACAATAATTAAAAAGCCATATTGGTACAACATGTTGACAATAATTTATGCATAACTTTCTTCGAGGAAAAGAAAAACAACAGTCTGTTGGGATAAAAAGTCTCACATTGGTGGTTAATGAGATGGGTGGACTCCTTATAAGTCTTAGGCAATCCTCCTCCTTTTTAGTTTTTGGAGTGTGAGTTAGACCTAAAACCTAATTCATAATGGTATCAGAAAAGGGCCCGTCTCATCCAATGTTGGGCACCCGAAAAATTGCCCACGCAACAGATGCTAAGCAATGGACGTGAGGTGGGGGATTGAGACAAAAAGTCCCACATTGATGGTTAATGAAATGGGTAAACTCTTTATAAGGCTTAGGCAATCCTTCTCCTTTTGAGTTAACTTTTGGAGGTGTGAATTAGGCATAAAACCTAATTCATCACAGTCTAATGTACAAAGTATTTTACATCAATAATGTTCAAAAATAAAGCTATATTCCAAATAATATAACATTAATATCCAATCATAGTCAATTATTAATAATTATTTCGCGATTCCAACCTGTAATATGTACCTTGCATGGAACTTTATGTACAAATTTTTCGAAAAAAAGAGAGAGAGAGTAGTTACTTACGTTGGAGTGTAGATCAAATACTTGATAAAAGGAAATTTTTGAAATAATTGATGAGGAATAATCTCCATATTGCAATGTCCCAAACATCTTAGCCAATCAAATATCAACACGTAAGCATAAATCATACTTAATGATCCATATCCCAATAAACAAGATCCAATAATTGGAATTCCAATAATTCCACCTAATATAATGTGCTCCAAAAATGTAGCATGACCAGCTGAAATTTCCAAAAAAAAAAAAAAGTAGAAGAAAGAATTATTAAATAAATAAATAAATATACATTGATGGAGTAAAAATATTTTTATGCTATTGTGGCAAAGCTAGGGATAAAGAATTATACTACTATTTAAAATAGGGGATAAATTATTTATAATTTATCATTTATTTATAAATTAATAAATTCTTTTGATATATAAAAAATTATATACAACGACAAAGGTTCAAAAGTTGCTTCAAAATTTCATATTAATTATTGTATTTTCTAAAATAATGTTGTTTTAATTTCTGAATTCACCACTATTTCTATGTTATTTTTTATATTTAAACTATCAAATCGCCTGAAATGTAATTACAAATAACAACTCAATCGTAAAATGTGGAATCATTAATTTTTTTTTAAAAAAGGCAAATAATAAATTTTATTAAAACAGATTAAAACGTATCGATAGTATAAAAATTCTTTATGTTATTTAATAAGAGAAGAAAATAAAATTACCTGTATATGGTTGGGGTACTGGTGAAGAATGATGAAGTGAATGATAATTGTTGAATAAATAATTTCCATGAGAACATTTATGCAAAAAATAATAAAGTGGCTCTGAAATTGTTATATGGAGAATTATAATTGCCAAGAATCCTCTCAAATCCCATATAGGAAGATTTATTTGGTCTTGAAGCATGTAGAAACCTAATGAACCCATGATACCATGAAGCAATATGAAATTATCCCTGAAAAAAAAACAATTTCTTTTGTCAAGTGAAAAATTGCATGAATTAATAACATAAAATGGATGCTTTTAGTATAATTATCATGTCCTTGAGGAATTTATGTCCTTCGATGTATAATTTTAAAAGCTTATGAAGACTATAGGTTTAATAAAATATCAATAATTTTGATAAAAAATTTATATTTATATTTTAAGAAATCACATGATATGTATAAATAATTATTCAGAACCTATGAACTTGATCGATTTTTTTTAGAATGCAGAACCATTAAATTCAAAATTGTAGCATCTAGAATAACACAAGCTTCAAGGGAAGATCACACCCAAGGGATTGTAATATAAATAGACACTGACACAAACATCTATAACTGATTTTACAGAGTTCAAGATTGTAAAAAAATTATAGAAAGGATCCAAAAATGGTTTGGCTCAAAGATTCAATTAATATGTAAAAATAAATCATCCAAAACACAATCACCCCCCCCCCTTCTCCCAACCCCTCTTTTTTCCAAATTTAGAACTAATAAACTTAAAATTCTGACTTCGGCTCCGTGTTTGATGCACGAAGCATCCAATAATTATGTAGGGATTGAGGAAGGATCGCACCTCGAAGAGTAATAAACATAAACACCACGTAATTCCACGAAATTTCAAGATTTTGCAAATGATCATCAATTGAAATTAATAAAGATTAACAACAACACCAACAACATACCCAATGAAATTCCAAAAGTAGGGTCTGAGGGTAAAATGTGCGCAAACCTTACCATAGAGTAATTGTTTCTGAAATACCCTTATCTCAAAAATACCATCCCAAAATTATAAAGTACTAGATATGAAATAAAACGATCAGACTGAAGATTAAATTCAAGATAATTACCAGTCCCATTCATTGTCAACTTGCTTGAAATCAACACCTTCTTTGATTATTCTTCTATTTCGAGTTAAGAACAACATGTTACTCAATAAATTCCATGAACTATGCATCAAGCATCTAAGAAAACATATAATCAAAATATGTAAACACCATGTTGCTTCCTTCATGTCGTTTTCTTCTTGAGATCTTGAGTATAACCATTTTGCAAGAAAAGGTCCATAGAGTAAATACTGTAAAAAAAAAAAAGTAAGTACATATTTTTGATTAACATAGAGTAAAGTAAGTAAACATTTGATTAACATAGTTTCATCAAAAAAGAAAAAAAACACATTTTTAGTAGTGAAAAAATAAAATTATAAATTTTAATGAGTACCTTGAAACTTCCTAAGTAATCCCATGGCCATGTTGACAATGAAGCTTCCATTGTTTTAACAAGAAAAAATATTCAAAATTTTCTTCCTCTTAAAGAGAAAAATATGATGAAGAACAACAAATTCCTATATAAAGAAAAAAAAGGAAAAATTAAAGAAATTTGTTTTTCTTTAATATAAAGATTGTGTTGTGAATTGGTTTAGTTTATCAAGAAAGTGAAATAATTGAACTATGTTAACATTGGGGTATTCTCACACATATATATAGATGAAAATAGAAATATGGAATCGTATAAAAAAAGGAAAAGGATGATTACTCCCCGTTTCAATTTATTTATTTGATTTAGATTTATCATGAATTAAATTTTAAAAAACACAAAATATATTTAAATTTATGATCTTAAATTAAGAATATGTTAAATATATCAATCATGTGGTAGTAAACTAAAAAAATATCAAAAAAATAAAAAAGAAATTGTTTTTAATACGTTAAAAAAATAAGATAAATATATATATTTGAATTTTATGATCTTAAATTTAAAATATGTAAAATGTATCAATCATGTGGTCGTAAACTAAAAAATTATCAAAATTTTTTTAAATATGTTAAAAAAATAAGATAAATAAATTAAAAATATAAGGGTGTTTTTTTAATTCTACAACAGAAAAAAAATGTTTTTTATTGTCACCATCAATCCTTTATTTTGCAATAAAATGGACTTTAATTTTTTTTTTTAAAAAAAAAAAGAAAACCTAACAACTGCAAAATTCAACGCGTAAAAAATTATTTATTCAATTATTTAGTTATTTTTCCATTGAATTAGGAGTCAAATAGCACAGCTGTATTGAGATGGTGAGGAGAATTTAATGAGGAATGGCCTCTACACCTTTTTTCAAAAAGAAATAATAAAAATAAAAAATTATCTATTTGGCGTTTGATAATCATCTTGAAATTAATTAATTTTAAATATTTATCGTGTAAAGCTTATTAAAAGAGAAACATGGATCTTTATTTTAATAGCAATAATATTGTTGTCCTGGTTATCTCATAAGTGTTTCAGTTATTCCGTCGGATATCTATCACCTTCCATCAATATAGCTATGCCTTTCATCTTGCGCTCTCAATGGTTTTATCAGATCATGTATGAATAAGCAGTGAATCAACTTTTTTACTAAAGAATTACAAATATAAAGAAATTAACACATGAAGAAATCCACAACAAAAGATTCAACATCTACTGTATGTATAATTTAATTTTGTAAAAATACACACACACACACAGAGATTAATGTCTGATAATTATTTTGAAACTTGACTAATCTGAATATGCATAGTGTAACGCTCATGAAAAGGAAAAACATGAGTCTTATAATAATATTTTTCTGGTCGTCTTACATGTGTTTTGATTATTTAGTCAAATACTTATCACCTTTCATTAGTATAGGTATGCAGATCATTTTATGTGCCTCGGTGCATTTCTTAAAGTACATACTAATAAGCGACGATATCTTTCCAGCAAACAACCTCTCTATCTCTATGAGATACTGATAAGGTCTGCATACATTATTTCCTTCTCAGATCTCACTTGTGATATTCCTCTGAGTATATCGTTATTGTTGTTGATATTAATAAGCGGCAAAATAAAAATTTTCACAAAAAAATAAAAATACAAGAAAATTAACACATGAAAAAGTCAAAAACAGCAAATTCAACATGTACCATATATATAATTTTTATCATTTTATTATATCCAATATAATTTACTATATGTATAATTTTTATCCTTTTATTACATCCAATATAATTCCCTCGCGCCTAGTTCCGTCACTGATATATACATGCTACCTTCTATCAATACAATATATCACCTAATTGGATAGCTACCATCTCCGATCAATAATTTTTAGTATACATGTGTCGAGACCAGCTTGTGCACTTGTCTATTTTCATAAATAAATCTATTGAAATTTGAACCCTCTTTTTAAAAATTTGTATTTACTTTATTAATCACTATATTACGCGCTACAAAAAATAATTTAAATAATTTGACGAATAAGATTGATCCAAAATATTGAGAAAATATCGATTTTGTACATTAAAAAATCAACACATTGATTTTGACCCATTTTTTTGTTGCGACGCTTTCAACATGGATGGGTCTTAATTATACAGCGGTAGTTATTAGTTGTGCCTCATTTTTGTTGTTGTTTTTAAATTATTCAAAATTTGTTGTTGATTATGGTTGGAAAATATTTAATTTTTTGCACTCATAAATGCATACCAAAACGTCACAGGTAATGAGATGGGTAGTCAATATATATATGGATATGTATAGTTGATTATTTATCTAATATATAAATATATTTTTTAATCTGATCTTAGCTAATAATATTATGTATTTTAATTTTGAGTGTGTATAAGTAAACATTTAAATTATCATAAAATTGAATAAATAGACATATATGTCTTTACGTGACACATTTCACGTGATTAATTTGCTATGTAAGATGCATGCATCTCATGTAATACATGTTCAATGTTATGATAGCTTAGTTATATACGCAACATCTCTCATGTATTTTGTCAATATGAGACTTGTTATCTTAAGATGAGATGTTACATACACACATTCTATGGACTCAGCGTTCTAGCTAAGGTTTGCCCCACCACATAAGATTTGTCTAGACTCAAGGTTTGCTCTGCCTTAAAACAATTTACCTAAACTCAGATGAACTCTGGCCTACATCAACAAGGTTTTCCCAGATTTGATACCATTTGCAACCGCTCAACATGCTTATGATATTATTCGCCTTGGGTTTAGGCCCGCGCTCTTTTAAAATGCTTCACTAGTAGGTAAAATTTGTTTACGTATATGCCTAACATCTTTCTTGTGTTTTATCGAATATGTGACTTCTTATCTCAAGATAAGTTGTTATACCTCTTGCTTACCTAGCCCCACTATAAACAAAATTACTAAAAGACCAGAGATACAAATTAAATGAGATTTAAAAAAGCATTATTGGAGCAAATAATACGATATTTTTTTTATTAGAGCAAAGATCAAAATGACATAATCAAATAGTTATATTATCGTAAATGAATTTCATATCACGAAATGAATGATTTATAGAACTTGTGGTTTTATCAACTTTAACCTAAAGAAAACATGCAAAAAAATTAGCTTCACTCAATAGTAATTAATTAAATGTGACTTATGAGAATTAAGACAAAAAATTCATAGAAAAAGTTTCCGACAAATTAATTTCTGATAAACTTCCTTTAAAAAAATAAAATTATACGCCTTAATTCTAAACAAGTTGAAATCGACTCTATATGAATCTTCGCTAACTCATATTGTTCTAATCAAATCCATTTCTAGTCAATATGTCACCTTTCAATGTCAATCATATTTTGTTTGAAGACAAAGTATATACCATAGTCTATAAATACATTAACTAAAGTCAAACCTATAAAAATGTGATCTTGTTAATTAATTCTAGTTTTTTTCTGGTTAATTGTTACGTCTTGAATTGATTTAATTTTCGAAATTTAACATTCATTTTTCTTTTTTAGAGTAGTCATAGAAAGAGAACCGACATTCTGTAGGCATGAGTGCTCTAGGCGCTGAAATAATTAGCCTGTCTGAGTATATATAAACTATGTGATATCATGTGCAAATTCATCAATAATCTCAATTTATCTAATCGATCTAGCATCCTCGTGTTATATTATTC
Source organism: Solanum ossicruentum (assembly GCA_025774065.1). Classification (NCBI taxonomy): domain Eukaryota; kingdom Viridiplantae; phylum Streptophyta; class Magnoliopsida; order Solanales; family Solanaceae; genus Solanum; species Solanum ossicruentum. The sequence continues at coordinate 1,305,984 of JAOTQR010000097.1, read as the reverse complement.
ATATCATTCCATAAATTGTGTGTGCGGAATTTCAACATTACTGATAAGAGAATAAGTTATTTGATTATAAATATTTGTGTTTAAACGTTATTTATCGCATTTTAGTATTTAAATTTTATTGATTTGATCCTAATAATTGTTCATGTATGTGAACTATAGATGTCACCTTCAATGAATACAAAGTACAGAGTACAAAATTACTCCCTTTAAATGAATACAAAGTACACAGTACAAAATTACTCCCTTTAATAACTTTTTATTGCTACAGTAAAATATTATTTTAAAACATATATAATATAATATAACATAAAGAATTAGTTTTAAAAAAGAACTTGACTATTATAAGGAGGTTTTTATTTTTTTTAAAGTTTTCCACCCCCACGTTCGATGTCCACATTGGAGTCACACTATATCCAGATTCGTGTCGCGTGGGGCTCCAATTGGAGGGAAACACACTATATCCAGATTCATACTGCGTGGGGCTCCATTTGGGGGAAAACACTCTCCACCAAGGAATTTTATATTTTCAGGGCTCGAACTTGAGACCTTTGATTAAAAAAGGAACAGTCTCATCCACTGCATTATATCCTTCGGTGGTGTGGAGACGTTATTATAGCAGATGCTTATAAGAAAAAAAGCTTAATTCCAAATCCTATCCTCGAAATAATATCGAGGAAACTTTTAACATTTTAACCGATTCTTTGATTAGATCAATCTTATGCCAAAATATATTTGACAACTTTAAACGTCTACGTATTCATAGAATTCTATTAGGGGAAGAAGGCCAACCCTCTATGATTTGTAAAGCTTTATTGGAGGAAGCTAACCCTCTACTATTCGGGGGAGGGGGGTTGGAGGGACCAAGAGTAAGGAACAAAATTGAACAAGTAACATGTATAATGTGTCGATAAAAAATTAAAAAATACTTTACAATTAATATTATTCAACAATTCCATACTCAATCAAACTGCATAGCGTTATACAAATCAAAACAGAACAAATATTTTTTTATTTTAATATATACTTTATAAATACCATTATAAATATTTTCCAACCGTCCTATACCTACTATGGGTCCATCCTCTTAATTAAGCATGCTATGGGAAGTACATACACTTCATGCTTGTTGGCAAAAAAAAAAATAGTTGGCAGGGCTAAGATGCATTTATTGCAAACTTTGAGGGGTCAAAATCTCCAAAAGCAAACAAGAATTTTGGGCCCTCACCACAGTTTTTAATGATGCTCCTACTTGTCAATTTGACATTATAGGCCCCCTTAGTCCATGAATTTTACCTTCCCGTTCTCAGATATATTAAATATAGTTGCAATTTAGATAATTAAGAAAGACCGAATTACTCCCTCCTACTTATTAGGTTCAATTTTTAGAAAATGATTTTTTAGAAGTAATTTCTCTATCTTTATAAGATAGTGATAAGGTTTGCATACATTTTACCCTTTCCAACTCCCACTTATAAGATCCACCAGATATTTTGTTGTTGTTGTTCATTTCTAGTTGTCAAAATATTTTTATTTGATTTTCACTTTTAGTTGTCGTTTTTGACAAATCAATGTAGGTCAAAATTTCTTTTCCTATTATACTCTTAATTTATTGTCATTGAGTTAATGTTCTTGAAAAATATAATGAGTAAAATATGTATGGAACCCTATCAATTAATAAGGATAAAATGATAAACTTAATATAACAATAATAAACAAAACGATTATCTCTTTTTAACTTTGTTTTTAATAATAATTATTCTAGAATTAAGAGACATTTATAGATAAAGATTTAATTATTTATAAGGAATATATTAGTCAAACAATACTTTTAATTATATTTTCTTAAAAATTCCACTACATCTTACCATGAAACTAAAATAGGACAGAGAAAATAATTTTTTATTTTCTTTTTTAAATTTACATTACAGTATTTAGGGCAGAGAAAATAATTTTTTATTTTCTTTTTCATTACACTTTCATTTAATTACTAGTAGTACACCCTTTGTTACAAATATTCGTCATGATTTTTTAAAAATTAATTATTATAAAAGTGAAAGATAAAAATATTCTATGTTACTCTTAGTAGTTATAATTCATAAAAGACTGAAAATACAGTGTGATGTTATGATTGTTCAAATATCGAGAAAGGATAATTATTTTTTATTTTTGATAAAAACTCTTTATTAAGATTTCTTAATTAAAAGATGGGTAAAAAAAATCACATAGATAATTTATTTAAGTATTGATTCCTTATTATTAT
>JAOTQR010000097.1:1290672-1303624 GCA_025774065.1 Solanum ossicruentum | reverse complement strand
TATTTATTTTTAAATTATATAGTTAAAAAATATTAGATTATCTTATCAAGTGTAACATAAATATCTAATAAATATTATTACTGTTGATAAATTTTAAGTGATAAAGATTTAAATTTTACTTCAAAATAAATTATAATATATATTTGTACGATAGTAAATCATCTTATTTTTTAGTTCAAATCTAATTTGAAAAGATCTATTGAGATATCCTTAATTAAAATAATTTTACGTCATTGATCGTTGATTTTTCACTCAAAATAGTTACAAAATATATACAAATGGTATTGACACTCAAAATAACAAAGTTATGATTATTGCAGATTCAATTATTTAAAAAAAAATTATAAACTAATTAAATTAAAGCAGACAAAAAAAATTAATTTTAATTTTGTTTAAAAAAGTGATCCACAACTGAAGAAGATATGTCGATGATAAAGACAATTTCCATAATGAAGGCACGTAATTAAACAAATAAAAATAATTTAAATTTACCCCTAAACTTATCAGATTAGTTTATTACACCCCCTGCAATATATAATTTGAAAGATAGTTACATTTTGAAATAGATTAAATTGGAATCAAAATATCTGCAATTCGTACTGTACCAAAAAGTTTAATAGTCACAATTATTATTTTTCAGTAACTAATACTCTACAATTATTAATCATTTTGACTTTTTCCTTAATAATAAATAATTAGTACTTACTTCGTTCTAAATTAATTTAATTTTTGAGGTTTTTTTCAACGTTCAAATTAATTAAATTGTTTAAAGTTTAAGGTGGATGTTTGAAATTTTTCATATTTTTTCTTTCATTTATTAAAGTTTTATATTTTTAAGAGACAAATTATACCATTTATTTATGATTTCACAAAAGATAATAATTAAAAGTATGATTTAAATTTTGTTTTTGAATATTTTATTTTTAGTATGTGTCTATTGACTTACAAAGATGTTGTACTAATAATTCATTGGACATACCAATCATTAGTGATGTAAATCTAGAATAATGCTTAGAAAATTAAAGAAAAATAGTTGATTTATGTGTATATATATATATGATACTTGTGTCTTGTAATCAGTTTCAGAACAAATTCATGATTAAATTTTATTTATGCCTAGAAAAAAGGGACTCTTGAGATGACATGTTATTTATATCAGGTACTCTATCTCATAATTCGATTTGGTACGAATTCATGATTTAAGCATTATTGATGCTTAGAAAAAAGGAACCCTTTAGATGCATATTACATGTATCAGATGCTCGTACTTCATAATCTAATCCAATACGAATTAATGATTTTTAAATATTATTGATGCTTAAAACGAAGGAATCTTCTAGATATAAGTTACATGTAATAGCTAGATACTCATATTTTGTAACTTGATTCAACACCTATTCATGATTTGAATATTAGTGGGACCCTTGAAATGCATGTTATAAACATCACATGATCGTGTTTCGTAATCTGATCAGTAATTTGAGCGATCCTAGAAATATAAATTATATATATATCAATAAATTTTGAAATTTATTATTTGAAATATATTCATATATTTTGGAGTTTAGCTCGATTCATGAAAGAATATATTACTACTGAAATACAAAAAAAAATTAATATGTTTTTAATTTATTCATATATTCTAGATATCTAGCTAGGGGGACAAATTTCATTTCTCAAGCAATTTGCTAGTTCCAACATTATGTATTATTCCTTGGATTGTATGTCACTTTTAAGTCCCTACGTAAATCAGTTGCCCTACATGAAGAAATAATAGCCATATGTTTTATAAATTATAAATTAAACCCCAAATTTGGAAAGAAAAAAAAACTATAATTTTTAATATTATTCTCTCTCTGTTTCATATTAATTGAATTTATGAGGTAATGTATACATATTAAGAAAAAATATTCAAAGACAAAATTTATACCATACTTTTCACTATTGCCCTTTGTGAAATCATAAATATGTAGTGTAATTTATCTCCTTGAAAATATGAAACTTTAATAAATGAAAGGACAAATATGAAAAAAAAATGTCAAACATTCTTTTTGAACTTTGAACAATTCAACAATTTTGAATATTAAAAAAAATCTTAAAAATTCAATTAATTTGAGACAGAGAAAGTATTTAAGATGAACGAGTTGGCAACTAATTAAAGTCCCATGGTTCAAGATTTTGACATGCCAGCAATTTTAGTCTGGATAATTTGAAACAATTTTAAATGCCATGTGACTATGTGAGTGAGTCCCTTCCATCAGGAATAGTTTTTGGGCAGGGAGGCGAATTCAGAATTTTAAATTTTATAATTAAGATCAATGTTTAAGGTTTTTGATACTAACTTTATGTTATGAATTCATATCGATTATTTGTTACAAGTTTAATGAATTTTATGTATAAATTTATACTCTCTGTTCAAAATATTAAATTCAAACGAATCTGATATCATAACAGATTAAGACTTAAAAGTAATACAAATTCAAAGGTTCAAGATATAAAAGAGTGTCTACATCAACAATCTCCTAGATCTATCGAGTTTTAATACATCAAGCTCGAGATATTAAAAGTCACAAAAGATCAATAAGTGCATAAGTTGTCAATGACTTCCATTGTCTTAAATAGCCTCACATTTTGGTTCGACTAAGATTTCAAGTTAATACAACTAAATTATAAATACTTTCGTTCCTATTTAATTTATATGTTTGACAAACTCAAAACATGCTTAATTATGAGCTAAAATTAGTCAAAAGTCTTAAGTATGTCGAACATTCTCAACTAATCGAATCGATTATTTGTTGAATTTAATACTTCTTTTCAAACATGCAATAATTTATTTATAAATTCAGAATCAGTATATACCTACTATTTTTTAGGTTCTATTTCAGCATAGGTTTATTATTTGTATAATCGATTGAAAGAAGATAAATGTGCATTTTTATTCACTAATATTGGACACTTTATTTATTTATTTATTATGAATATTTTTTAAAATTTCTGTTTTATGGCCTTATGGGCCGGACTTGTCCTAGCCCATGATGTTAGCAGGCTTGTTGGACCTTGGAGTTGGGCTAAGAGTCAAGTTTAAATGGGCCAAAAAACTTACTAAAATAGGCGAAGTGTACAAATATTCGATTTTGGGATTGTTGATCAAGTGATAGCCGAAGTTTTTTTCTCGAAATAACTCAGATATACGGGAATGGAATTGCAAAAAATTGTATTTGAAATTTGGTGAACATTAGATATGTTCTGCCTTAAAGTGTGGTGTCGCCAAAGTCAACTTCAGATTTTATTTTCTTTAGAAGTTTGACTTGCCATGATCAACTTCAGACATTTTTCATAAAAATTAGAAAAATATACGAAAAAGCTTCATACATTTTTGCATTAACTTCATACATACAATATTAAATTTAAAATAATTATAAAATAAAATTTTTTCCAATAACATCTTCATTATTAGATTGTTCATTTGAATATGAACAATCATAAGTATAATCATACATAATATATTAAAAAAATTTTATATAACAAAAGAATGTTTTGTCCTATATGCTCTTTCTTAAGATCTAAAATGTCAAATCATAATTTTGCTTCTAGAATATTCACATGTATTATAGTCAAGGACAATGATGTAAATTAAAAATTAGTTAATTGAGTTGAGTGACAATTCTCCACATAAAAGATGCTAATTATGATATAAAGTATTATTTCTTTGGAATAAAATAAAAATAATTCTAGAACTATCCACTAGCCAAGTATAACATCTTGAACACAACTCATTTTTTTAATGTTCTAAGTATTTAATTGAAAGTATATACTCTCAAATATTCTTTTCCCCCTCAAAAATTATGATGAGATGAATATGATTATTTAGTCAAACAATAATAACATTACCCCATTGCTTCAAAGGCTTCGGCCCATGAGCGGTAAGGAGGGGGGTCGAATGTACGCAGCCTGACCCCTATGTTTAAAATATAGATCGACTATTTTCGCATGACCCATGATGAACGTCGAAAGTTGCATTAACTAATTGCTACTTCACAATTGAAAGAAGCGCAGACAGTTTAAAGAGTCATTTTGCTTTATTTCATCATACCCCAAAGCCAAAAAATAGTAAATCTTTGACTCCCATAATTTTGTTTTATTAAGTTGTGGCACATCATCCCATACGGTCATGATTTGTTTAATTATGAATATTTAGTTTTATCGTTTAGCAAAGTGCACTTCATACTTACGTAGTCCCACATGGAAGTCTTTATGTTTTCAAAAATGTTTTGATAAAATTGAACATGGGACAGTATATACATTATTTGGATATTATATACTCACTTTATATTTTATATTTTAAAAATGAAGAAACATAGTCATCATATATTAGATGAAAGAATAAATGTTTGTTGTTTATTTTGTATCATGCCAAATGGCACTTTTCTATATTATTTAATTGCTAACTCCAAATCTTCTGACTAAGCCACTATTCATAGACACCTTTTGTTTTCATTAAAAAAGTCTTACTACAAATCGCTAATAATCTTTTTTATTAGAGCTAGACTAATTTAGATTCATGTCGTATAGAGTTTCATTGGAGGAAGCGATTGTTATCAAGGATTTTTTTTCATATTCAGAACTCAAAATCGAAAACCTCAGGTTAAGAGATAAGCAGACGAGTTACCCCATCCATTACACCACATCAAAAGATTATTCGATGGAATTTATTTTACATATATTTTAAAAGAAGAAAAATAGTCATAATATATTAGATGATAGGACCGATCTGAAAAATCAATATATAAATTCAATAGAATTCAATAATTTTAAGTCAAATTTTATGTATATTATATACATGCAATTTAAACTAAAATTATTGAATTCAACCTGCGTAAGCTGAAAGGAATAGGCCTAGTGCATACACTACATTGCATATACAATTTTATGTGTATACAAGAAAAGTTCATAAAATTTAAATTCTTGTATGCACTTTGTATATAATTTGAATTAATATTTTAAACTAATCGATTCAATATTATTGATTGTATTTCAATAGTATGTTTTTCCATCAATTTTATTTAACATATAGTTTATGAATTATACTACATAGCAATGTGGCAACAAAAAAAATCATAAAAATTTATAATAACTCTATTACTTTTTATGATGTGGTTCCACGTGTATCAAAGCTAGCTTCTATTATATATCCAAAAATACATAGAAATTATGCAAATAAATTCACTAATAAATATACCTAAAATGTCATATCTTTTTAACTAGTAGCTAGGAACCTTCATGGATATCCACATCATGTTACTTCGAATTTTTTCATCTTTCCAACTAGTTGCTTGGTGTATAGTGCCATATAATATATATTTGTAAAAAGTATTAATTAAGTAATTAATTAATTACTACTATATTTTATTCTCTTTGATTTGCTTATATAAATCAAGAAAATTCTCATAGAAAATCATCACAAGTCTTTGTTAAAACATATATTTATTTTTATATAGCAAAAATGGGGTTTGAGAGTTACAAGCCTACAATTGTTATGATTCTTTTACAATTTATGTATGCTGCTATTACTTTATGTACTAGAGCTACACTTGTACAAGGATTGAGTGTTAGAGTTTTTGTTGTTTATAGGCAAATTATAGCCTTTCTTCTCATTGCTCCTATTGCTTTTGGGCCAGAGTATGTATACAATCCCTTCATGAAATACCGGATCACCACATACACTACCAAACTCCCCCCCCCCCCCCCCCTTCGTTTTAGTCTATCAGAATTATAACTAATTATTTGGTATCTGAGACTTACTGACATGGCTGATTCAAATTCATGTTATTTAAAAGTCATTTAAAAGGAGAATTAAGTGTTTCTTGCTAGGGATTTCTTCATTCTCAAATCTTGAACTCGAAACTTCTAGTTAAGCGTGGAGAAAGTCATCACACTCTCTGTGGTTTTAGGGACTTATACTATTTTCTAAATCATACTAAAAATTGCTAGTTATTTATATGTTTTTAATTTCTTTTGTAGAAGGAAAACAGGCAGTAGTATTTGCTTGGGATGGAAGAATTTTTGTTTGATATTCTTGGCTGCTCTCATTGGGTAAGTTAGCAAATAATAGTTTTTTTCCAAAATATATATATTTTTTTAATAAATGTACATAAATAGCAAGATTTATTAATTTTATCTCTATTTTTTTTATGCAGTGTAACAATAAATCAGAATATATATTTTTCTGGTTTGTATTATTCATCATCTTCAATTGCAAGTGCAACTGGAAATCTTGTTCCAGCATTCACTTTTCTCATGGCATGGGTCATGGGGTAAGTATCAAAAACTCAAACAAGTTTTAATTTTATTTTAAAAAATAATCGTCAAAAATATCGCTTACACTATCAAAAAATTGCTAATTTCTATGAAATTTGGCTCCTCGATATTGTTTTTGGCGGTATATCCTTTGAGAAATCCCTTACGAATGAGCCAAAATTTTGACAAGACGTTCGCTGCTAAGTCGGTAATGGTTTTGATGAATAACTCAAATTTCTTTCAACTTTATTATCACAAATCACAGTTTACACTTTACACAAAAGAGGTATTTAGTGGCAATAAAATTTTCTTTTAGCAGCAATTGAGTTAATATTTTTACATCCAAAATCGCTAAAACGGCCTCTAGTCCTATTTATTTAGAGTGTTAACTAATAGTATTATTGGAATTTAGCAATTCTACTAGTGTTATTGGAATTTAAATCATAAATCAAAAATGTTTTCAACAGAGTAGTTAGAAATTCCTTATCGACGAGCCAAATTATGATAAGACGCTTTTTTGATTGTTAAAATTTACGATTTTTATTAGTGTTATTAACGAATAATTCAATTATTTTTTTTTGTTTAGATTAGAAAAAGTGCAAATAAAAAACTTAAGGAGTATAGCAAAGGTGATTGGGACAATTTTATGTGTTGCTGGAGCTGTTGCAATGGCATTAGTTAAAGGACCAAAGTTACTAAATTCAGAATTTATTCCAACAAATGGATTATTATTAATTCTTGGCAAAGAAAATAATGAGAATTTGGACTCTAATTGGATCCTTGGTGTAATTTTGCTCATTGCAAGTGCTATTTGCTGGTCATTTTGGCTAATTATGCAGGTATTTTTTCTTTTCCATTGTAGCATTTTACTTTTGTATGTTTTAAATCGTTCTGAAAAATAATTTTTTTAGGCTGTAATTCTATCAGAAATAATTTTTCAATCCTACCAGACATAACTAATCTAATCATCTTCAAATCTCAGTTATAAGACTATAATGAATATGTTACTGTTGTTGTTTAGTTTATGATAGTGCGAGACTCTCTATATAGTTGTCTATCTAAAGCGACTTGCATGTGTTAAACATATAGTTAATGTTCCTTCTTAGATCTCCGAATTTCACCGGTCGAGATGGTTTTCATTTACCAACACGGGGTGATAGAGGGCAATTGTGGTTGCAGTCTGGTTAAGTGCTTCCACAAATACCCAGCCTGCTGATAGGCGATCATTTCGCGTGGTTCGGGGGGGACTTGAGTCGTCCCTCCAACCAAACACACACACTAACATTGTAACTTTTTTAGATCGCACTTGTATAATTTTACCATGCATGTTATTGTTGTTGATGACGATGATGATCGATTATAAGTATTATTCCATCAGTTTAATTTATTTGTCTTATATATTTTGACCTGATACGAAGTTTAAGAAATTTAAAAAATTTTTCTTGTAAACAGGTGACCATATCATCAAATTGTCCAGATCATTTATCTTTAACAGCCTGGTTATGTCTATTTGCTGCAATTCAATCTGGACTTGCCACAATTTTCATTGAACCTGATATTAATACCTGGAAAATAACTTCATCTCTAGAGCTCATTTCTTGCTTGTACACTGTAAGTATTTTTTTTTCGGAATTAGAATTGAACATTGTTCGGTTTGTTTGATACGATAGAAGTCATTTTCCGAAAAAAAAAATTTTCTTAGAAAAAATGTTCTAATCTTTAGTTGGTGAGTAAACGGTAAATTCGAATCAATCTATTGGTCTTATGGTATATCTCACTATCGAAATATTGAATTGGACGAGTGGTTCGATATTAAACATTGAAAAAGAGTTATAAGCGAAATGACTTTCATCTCATAACCAGTGGCAGATTCAGAATTTTCTTTAAGGGAGTTCAAAATTTTAAGAAGTAGACACATGAATTAATTGAAGGTGTTCGACTTCTATTATATATATATATATATAATATAGTATAATTTTTCATCTATAGGGGTTCGAATGAACTCTCTGATTCTTTTGTGGCTCCGCCACTGCTCACAACAAAAATAAAGAGTCATTTCCCCCCTTCTATTTGGAAACTAAATACCAGGAAATGACTTTCTCGAAAATGTTTTCTTGAAAAATGACTTTCGTTATACAAAATACACGCGATTTTCATTAATTAATAGCCTGATTTTTTTTTTTGAATTTTATAAATAGGGATTTTCATCAGCAGTTTCTTTCTTTGGACAAGCTTGGTGCATTTCAAAGAGAGGTCCATTATTTTCAGCAATGTTCAATCCATTATGCACTGTTATAGTAACAATATTTGCCTCAACATTTATGCAAGAAGAAATGTACACTGGAAGGTAAAATTTATCATTAAATAGTTTGTAGCTACTAATTTTTTCTTTTCGAATCTGTACCTACATCGATGCCTTCTATCATTGGGTTTATATAAGTACATACTTAAACTTTACGTGAAGTATGTGTGTATGCGTAGTTGTTCCACTTTATACAAATTAAGTGTGTATTTTGGCATACCGAAAAGTAGAGAGCACAAATGTTAATCGAGACCAAGTTAAATGATATATTTATATATTATGTACTGTGATAAGATTGTTTCTTTATCGCATTAGATAAATATCAGTTAATACCAAGTTAAATAACACGTTTATACATGATGTATTATGATAAGATTGTCTAATGATCTTTGTTATTTGTTGAAATTTCAGCTTGGTGGGATCACTTGCTGTGATTTTTGGACTATATGTAGTACTATGGGGAAAAGCAAAGGATAAAAAAGAGGAAAATGTTATTGTTGATGAAGAGCCAGAGAAGCAAGCCAATATCCAAGAAACTACAATTACAATTCAAGATTCTAATTCAGATTTGATTATTGCAAGTTGTAAAATAGATTTAGAGGAACCATTGTTGACTAAAATATCAAAAAACAATGAAGATGATAAATAGTGTAGAAATTATTGACAAATTTTGTTAAAAGAATAGAGAAATTCTCTAGCATTTGACGATTTCAGATATATCGATAGTAATAATTTTGATGATTCATTAGTTTGATGAATCATTTCTTCGCAGAGAAGAATTGTTACAAATAGCCATAGTTTAATTTCTCCACATGTATGAGTGTTTATTTTGTTGTATGTAGTTAGAAATTTCTCTTTTCTCTTTCAATAAAATTTGTTTTAGGAATTTTGTTACTATAGGTTTTTCCTCTATCAATAAAAGTGATGCATATGTTCTAGCCTTTGGAAATTTAGAACTATATTTTTCATTGGATCTTGTTGTTTCTCTTTTAATAGTAATTCCTATTTGTTATTTATTTATCATCCTTAGAAATTTTTATTAGACAAGCCAGCGGTATTCTGCTCGTGAAATAAAAGGAGTTCGTTGCATCAACAAAGTATTTTACATCCCAGATGGTTTATAATTGGAGATACTATTCTTTTCTAGTACAGAAGTTCATGTAAAAATGAGAAATTTATTTTATATAGGCATGGAATTAGGCTTTTAGGATAGTCTAATCAGTGGGATATTGTTCACCGAGATAGAAGGCACTGATTTTGATTTTTGTATCATGGATCCTGGGGTCTCGAAAACTCATTCTGACTGAAACAGGGGGCAAGTCATCCGGTTTAGAGAACACTTTTTCCATTGAGAATTTCTCGTTTCTTTTTGTATATTTAAACTCTTGCATGTCATTTGATCGCACCAATATATCACACTTCTGCAGGGGCGTAGCTATAGTGTGTCAAAGGGAGTCAAGCATATACTCTTTATCGAAAAATTATATTATATATATATATAGGTAAAATGCTATGTAATATGAATATATATTTTATTTTGGACATCTACTGCTCTACACTCTTACATTCTGTTATTATGGCCGTCGCTAGGAGACCATTGAAAAGTTAAAGCCTAAAAGTGCTTTCTTTCTAGGCTAAGAGGGTGTTTGCATTATATTGCATTTTTATTTTAAAATTTTGGCTGTAGTTATTTGTCAAAAAAATTTATTTACTCAATGAGTAGACAACATTCGTGAAATTTATTTACTTGGAGTTTTTCGTTGGTGTTATCTCACAGGTTCCGGGGGTGCCGAGGTTCTAGACCTATGTTTCTTGGAATATTTCATGTACCCAGCCATAACGAGCATGCTAAGAGGCCCTGTAGAGTTGGACTGCTCCATATAGCATTTTATGGGCTCTGGAATAGGAATCAGGTGATTTTCAGAGTTTTCATAGGTGTTAGCCCTCAAATTCAAGTGGTGCCAGGGTTTCAGGCCCATTTTTCTTAGAAAATTCCATGCACCTATCCGTAACGAGCCCATTAAGAGGTCCGGTAGGCTTGGTGGCGTCACAGTCTCTCAGTAGCATTTTATGGGATCCGAAATAGGAATCAAGCAATTTTTGAAGTTTTCCATGGGTCTTAGCCTACAGATTTAGGGGGTGCCGTGGTTACAGGACCATTTTTCTACGAAAATTCAACGTACCCATCATAACGAGCCTGATAAGATGTCTGGTAGACCCCCTAGCGTCAGGTGGTGCCTGATAGTATTTTATGGGCTCCGGAATAGGAATCAGGTGAGTTTTGGATTTTTTCATAGGTGTTAGCCCACAGATTCAAGAGGTGCCAAGGCTCTGGGCTGATTTTTCTTAAGAAATTCCATGTTCCCATCCGTAACAAACCCACTAAGAGGTCCGGTAGGCCCTATGGTGTTGGACGATGCTTGGTAGAACTTTATGGGCTCCAGAATAGGAATCAAGTGATATTTGGAGCTTTTCGTGAGTGCTATGTCACGCTAGGAAGGGTACCCTTGGCGGGCCGACACTCAGAGACTTTTGCTAGTTCACAAGATCCTAACAAGAGCCCTAGGTGGACCGACGGCGCCGTAGGATACCTAAGAGGATTTCATAGGCCAAGCAAAAGCAAATAGGCGATTTCAGCAGTTTTTAGTGGGTGCTACACCACGATTTGTAGTGTTGCCCATTGATTCGGGTCCACTTTCTCATAAAATTACACCGACCCATTCGTAATGAGCCCGAAAGAGCCCCAGGTGGCCCGACAATGCCGCAGGATGCCTAGTAAGATTTTATGGGCCAAGCAATAGGAAAAAGACGATTCCGGTAGTGTTTCGTGAGTGTTAGCCCACAGTTTGTGGAGCCCTGGTAGGATTTTATGGGCCAAGGAAGCTGAAACAAGCAATTTTGGCAGTTTTCTATAGGTGTTAGCCCACAGATTCTGGCACTGCATGGGAGTCCGGTGCATTATTCCTGAATATTCATACGAGTGGGTCCGCAACGAGCCTAGAAAGATGCCCAGGTGGACCGCAGGCATTGGCAGAGGCATGGTATGAATATTCATGGGCGCTGCATGGGCGTGCGACGCAAGATTCCGGCAGTTTTCTAGGCGATTTCGGCAGTTTTCTGCGGGAATTAGCCCATGAATTCTGGCGCTGCATGGGCGTGCGACGCAAGATTCCCTAAAAATCATGTGAGTGGGTCTACAATGAGCTCGACAAGAGGCCCTAGTGGCGTTGGTGGAGGTCTGGTAGGATTTTATAGGCCAAGGAAGCCGAAATAGGCGATTTCAACCGTCTTCTGTGGATGAAAGCCCACGGATTCTGGCGCTGCATGAGGGTCCGACATAAGATTCCTGAAAGATCATAAAAGTGCATCCTCAAAGAGCTTGACAAGAGTTTGAGGTGGCCCGACTGCGTCGGTGGAGGCCTGGTAGTATTTTATGGGCCAAGGAAGCTGAAATAGGCGATTTTAGCAGTTTTATGTGGGTGTTAGCTCATGGATTCTGGCGCTGCATGTCGGTCCGACACAAAATTCCTGAACAATCATGTGAGTGGGTCCGAAACGAGCCCGGCAAGAGGCCCAGGTGGCCTAGCGACGTTGGCGGAGGCCTGGTAGGATTTATGGGCCAAGGATGCCGAAACAGACTATTTCGACAATTTTTCTATAGGTTTTAACCCACAGATTATGGTGCTGCATGGGAGTTCGGTGCTACATTCCATAAAAATCATAAGAGTGAATCAGCAACAAGCCCGGCAAGAGGCCCAGGTGGCCCGACGGCGTTGGCGGAGGCCTGGTAGAATTTTATGGGCCAAGGAAGCCGAAATAGGCAATTTTGGGAGTTTTTTGTGGGTGTTAGCCCACGGATTATGGTGTTGCATGGGAGTCCGGCGCAAGATTTTCGAAAAATCATATGTGCAGGTCCGCAATGAACTCAAAAAGATTCCCAGTGGCCTAGCGGCATTTGCAGAGGCCTAGTATGATTTTAAGGGCCATTGAAGCTGAAACAAGCGATTTCAGCGATTTACTGTGTGTGTTAGATCACGTATTATGGAGCTGCATGGGTGTACAACCTAAGATTCCAGAAGAATGATATGAGTGGATCGACAATGAGCCCGAGAAGCATCCCACGTGGCCCGGTGGTGTTGGCGGAGGCCTGGTAGGATTTTATGGGCCAAGGAAAGCGAAACAAGTGATTTCGACAGTTTTTCGTGGGTGTTAGCCCCCGGAATCTGGCACTGCAAGGGGGTCTGGTGCAAGATTCCTAAAAAATTATACGAGTGGGTCGGCAACGAGTTCGGCAAGCAGCCCAGGTGGCCTGGCAGCGTTGGCAGATGCCTGGTAGGATTTTATGGGCCAAGG
>JAOTQR010000097.1:1237323-1253865 GCA_025774065.1 Solanum ossicruentum | reverse complement strand
TTCCATGCATCATATGCATTCACAAGAGCTTCAAGTATTCGTATGACGGAATGGGTACCTTCACTCCAGCACTTTCACCTTGTATTGTAGCAAGGTTAACATCAGAATAAGATATATCACCCTGTCCTCTAATTACAACAAGGGTAACACAGTTGAACAAAGTTAAAATGAGACATAGACAGCTTTATAAGCATATGAAAAGTGCTCACAGATTTAGCCATCATTCTTTAAGGAAAAACAAGCATCAGCCAGTAGAACAATAAAAACAAGTAATCATCATACATAATCCATAAAATTCCTAATTGTTCCTTGAGCTGCAGGTCTACTGGAAACAACCTCTCTACTTCTAAATAAGGTTTGTGTACCCTCTGTCCTCACCAAACCCCACTTTGTGCAACTACACTGGGTATGTTGTTATTAATGTGTTATTCCAAAATGAAGGAAAACCGGAGTCATATAGGAGCATATTCAGGAATTATAAACCGGGATGGAGCTAGTGTACTAAGTAAAAGGTTTGAATGACCCTAGCAACTTTTTCTTAGCATCTACATTTGCATCAGAAATTCACTAAACACGTATAACTAAAAAGACGAGCTATGAATTTAGTGACAAGTTCGGAAACCATAAACTTCAAATTCCGACTCCGTCTCTCCTCTGACACGACTAGAACATGTACAGCAACAACAATAATCCCAATTAACCTTAACTTTATTCTCCAAATACTAATATTGGGAAAATAAAACATCAAGAGCAAACCTCCCACTTATTTTCAAATTTTCCATGGCAATAGCTCAATTAATACACTATTTCTTTTAAAATTCCCAATTTCCTTCGTATTTTGGGGAAAACTAATCTCGTAACTTCAAAAAAACGGAATCACTATCAGTACCTAATTCTTAAAAACATGAATTTCCAGTTGATTATAAGTCACAGACACTACCTCCAACCTTCAGTGAAGATGGCCACGGCGATTGGTGACGGAGAGTGACTCGGCGGCGTTGACGGCGGCGGTGAAAGATTCTGGCGACGGCCACTGGAAGCTCAGTTCTTCCTTTACCAGCGGCCTTATGTTAAGGTTTTGAAAATTTTGAATTAGGAATTTGTTTTATTACTCAATTTTTAATTTTCAAAAATATCAAAAAATTTCAAAAAAAAACTATTTTTAGTTAAGTTATAGAATAAATTTAAATAAAAATGTGTATTATAGTTTAATGATGATAATAATGTATGAGAAATTTACATGAGTTGTATTTTTTATTGAATATTTGTGATAATTAGAGTACAAAAATTGCATCCAAAAGTACTAACAAGTGTTCATGTTTTAAAAATTAATATGAATATTTATGTAGACAAAAAAGGAAAATGTATATTTTGGGTTGTACTAGATAAATTCGAGAATTTTTTATTAAATGAGGAGAATTTTATTATATAAATAATGCTTCAAATATAAGAACGAGTATTAAGAAAGACTCAAATTTTCACTAGAATGCATTTTCAAACAATCAATTTCCACTTAAATGATTTAATTTGATTTGACTTGAGTGGGCGAAGCAAGGAGGGCGAGGGACGGGTAGTGAAAGAGTAAAAAAGATACAAAATTATTGAAGTCGATAATATATTTGCATAATGATGTATACAAAATTTTACATAAGCAATATCAATTTATTAATAAACTTTAATTTATAACTAAGTATTTGTGTATGATTGTTCAACAACAACAACAACAACAACATACCCAGTAGTATTCCACAAGTGAGGTCTGGTTGTGTATGATTCTTCAAAATGGATAATTCAATTGTATAGTAAAACAAAAAAGTATTCATTTTTGTGTATTACGATTTTGAACATTATCTAAATGGCAAACGCCTTAGTATATATATATAATAAAGTATATAGGGCATCAACAAACTCAACCAAAATAAATAAATATAATTACTACTATTTTATCAAATATTAAATTTAGTAATTTTAAAATCTGTTATTTTCACAGCCGGATGGAGTCAAAGATTTCCTATTTTTTTGCTTTGGGATATGATGGAATAAAGCAAAATGGTTATTTAAACTGTCTGCTTCTTTCAATTGTGAAGTGGCAGTTAGTCAATGCAATTTTTTACGTTTATCATGAGTCATCCGGAAACAGTCGATCTATGTTTTAAATATAAGGATCAGGCTGCGTATATCCGACTCTCCCTTACTCCGAAATTGACAGGAGTCTTTGAGGTAATAAGATAATGTTGTTGTAGTATTAATTTTAAATCTGTGTCTAATACATAACATGCAATCCCTTTTGTACCCCATTATAGTTATAACCAATTCCATATTGATCTAAATAGTAATATTTCATTATACAAATGACCATATATTATATCATTTGACTTGTGCACTAAAATGTAACCAACAAAATTACATTGAATTCACACCTAGTTAGTTAACTCTAGAACTTTCCTATATATTATTAAAAATAGTATATGTCTTTTTTTGTGATCTTTCTCATCATTCCATTCAACAATATTATATGCATTTTAAGTTTCCTTCAAAATTATTCAATTGTATTATATTCCCACTTTGTATTTAGTTTCATATTATTATAAAAAGTTTACAAGTATATAGATATATAACATATCAGGTTCACACAAACAATATGATAGCAACTTTAAAAAGACAAAGAACTACGAATTTAACCCAAGAAATTCAGTCAATATTACATAGAAGCCTTTTGAGAGAAATCACCGATTCTCTCATAAATGACAAAGGTGTTTTTTAGTTAATTTGAGAGCAGTTGTGTAGCTGCGAAAGAGCCATGCGTAGAAATCGAATATCAGAATCATAAAATTTATCCAAAAAAAAGACATAATTGAAATGGCCAAAATACCCAGAAATAGGCATATCGTCCAAGACCTGCTTGCTGTAGCCAGAAATATATGAACACACATTTTTATTGGTATAAAATATTGGTCATACTATCACCACTAAAAACACATGTTTTCTTCAAGCTCTATCAAAAATAGTTACATTGATACAAATAATTCTCTTCTAAATAATATAATATATATACATGTAGGTCACCTTAAAACGTGAGATTTTATTTAGCTCTATTATATATGTAATAAAAAATAATTTTTCCCCATAATTTGTTTTAAAAAAAGAAAAAAAATTCCACTACCATAGTGGAATTGTGAATTGTCATAACATCATCATAGTATATTGTATACACCTTCAAATCAGCACTCCAATAACCTTTTTGTATTGCATGCTTAGCATACTTTTTTTGTGTGTGTAGATACATGCTTATTAGCATTCTCATCCACAAATTTTCATCCCAATTTTTTCAACAAAAAAAATATATATATTCACAACTATAAATAGCCCTAACATACCTTATGTGTTACTCAACAAAAACATCATAAGTAGCTAAAAATAGTCCACAAAACATTAGCTTTGCTATCTTGGTCTTATATTTTTCAAGCATGACTAAGGTGAAGACTTTTTCCCTTCTTGTTTTGCTTGTTTTGTCAAGTTTTATTGTGTTGTCTGAAAGTAGAGTTGCAAGGATGGATTTAGGGTTGGATTTGGGTGGGGTAGGAGTTGGTGTTGGTCTTGGGATAGGGCTAGGGTTAGGTGGTGGAAGTGGTTCGGGTGCTGGTGCAGGAGCTGGCTCAGGTTCAGGATCAAGTTCAAGCTCGAGTTCTAGTTCTAGTTCTAGCTCATCTTCATCTGGAGGAGGAGGAGGCGGTTCTGAGGCAGGGTCGTCTGCAGGTTCATACGCTGGATCAAGAGCTGGTTCTGGATCTGGAAATCGAGGTGGGTCTGGTGGTAATGGATACGGAGGTGGATACGGCGGAGGGTATGGTGGAGGAAATGGTGGCAACTAAATTCATGCATGCATGTCATTTTCATTAGTGAAAAGAACTCACCATCACAACAAAAAAGTAATAAATAATATGGTCATCAAGTCTTTGTGTATTGTAACTTTCTACTACTTGTTTGATATTTGTCTTTTGTGTTTTAAGGTTAAATGGAAGGAGTTATGTTTTGTTTGTGTTTTATGCATTCTTCACTTTCTTGTTAAAAGACTTTCTTTTACTACATAGGTATATATCATGTCATTAGAATATAACTCTATCCTCGTAAAAATAAAAGTAAGATTTGAATATGTTATTACTGTTGCATATATCAGATCACTTTAGTTTCTATGGATAATTCTAATAAAGTACTTATCAAATCTTTTAAATGATTTATAGTCTCATGAATGTTCAAGTGAAACAATAGTCTTTGCTCATAAACAAATATGTTCGAAAATATTTGATCACATTAAAAAAAAAAAAGAAGAAGAAAAAAAATGAGTAAGTGAAATTGGAGAAAATTAGTAGGCCCATACAATTAGAGCTCAAGACCTGCTAATTGTGAAAAAGAACTAGGCCCAAATATTTTTCACAGCCAAATGGAGCCAAAAATTCACTATTTTTTGGCTTTGGTAAGATGGAATAAAGCAAAATGAATTTTTAAATTGTCTGCGCTTTGTTCAATTATGAAGTAGCAGTTAATCAATGCAACTTTCGACGCTCATCATAGGTCATTCGGAAACAGTCGTTCTATGTTTTAAACATATGGATCAGACTGCGTACATCCGATTTTCCCTTACCCCGCAGTGGGCGAGAGCCTTTGAGACAATGGATAATGTTGTTTAACTAGGCCCAAATATTAGATTGCTATCACGGCCCATTTTGTTAAGAAATGGGTCTGGGCCCAAATCACAAAATGAGGAGAAATTGGCAAATATGATTTTTTAAATCAATTCAAAAAATTTTAATATATTATAAAATATATTCTTCTTTACGTATTTACAACAACAACATTACACCATTGCCTCAAAGGGTTCCGCCCATTGTGGGGTAGGGGGATCGGATGTACGCAGCCTGACTCCTATGTTTAAAACATAGATCTACTGTTTTCAGATGACCCATGATGAGCGTAGAAAGTTGCATTGACTAACCGCTACTTCAGAAGCGCAGACAGTTTAAAGAGTCATTTTGCTTTATTCCATCATACCCCAAAGCCAAAAAATAATGAATTTTTGGCTCCATTTGGCTGTGAAAACATATTTAGTTGATGAAAAATATATTTAATAATATTAGTTAAAATTTTACATATATTAACTTTCAATGACAAATATAAATTGAAACTAGTGAAGTAATAAATGTAAAGTATACATCACAGCTCATATGGTACTGGATATATATATCTATCTTTATCAAAGTCAGAATTTATATCAATTTATTGTTTGTTCATATTTTAGCTCTTCTTGGTTTGAGGAATTCCAAAATCTTCTTTATCTTTACTATTCACTAGGGTTTTAAAAGATATTTTTTGGGGTGAGTTATGAGGCGGGACATAATAAAAACGTATCGAAATGATTGGATGACTACATAAATTATTGATATTTAATGAGTTTTGTTTTGAAGCGTAAATCAAGAAATGATTTTTTAATTAAATTTTAAATAATTATCAAATTACAATAGAATAGATATAGATATAATCCTTTCGTTCATAAATAAAAATTTTAAATTTAAAAATGAAAGAAAATCGACTACATAATTTGAAAATGGAAAAATCATTTTACAAATCATTTAATTATAACTTTATTTGTGCAAGAAAGTAAACAAGTGAAGTGACAAATGTACCTTATTTTTAAGCGTAAAAGGATGAGCGGCAACAGATGAGATTGTTCTTCTCTTATTCAGAGGTCTCGAATTTAAACTCTGGTAATAAAAAAATTCTTGATAGGGAATGTTTTCCCCTCAAATGGGCTTATACGCATAAATTTGAATATAATCAATCTTTAATGTGGACATCGAAATTTTTTTTTAAAAAGTACTTTTTTTAGTTTTTATTTTTTTTAGTTATTATTATTATAATAACAGACAGAATGTGCTTAGTTAGGTCAAAAGGAGACTTTACTTTAAAGCAATCACGTCATTAAGTTCACATTGAACTTTATTCTATAAGCTTTCTTTATTATTTAATTTTTATTTATTTTTAAAAAAGTGCCCTATAAGCTTTGTTTATTTATTTTATTAAATCTAATTACAACCACCAAATGTTGGCATCTAATCTTTCTTTGAGAAAAAATAAAATAAAAAATAAAGTGCCCTACTTATTTTTTTAAAAAAAAATATATATTAAGAATGAAAGAATAATCTAGAAAATTCCAATGATCATCCAAATTGAGTTAGCCTCATTGGTCGGCTTACATCTATGTATTTTTATAATAAATATTTTCAGAAATATCTAATATTTATTTTGAGATTCAATTAGTTTACATTTTAAATTTCGAAATTATATGCTAAGAGAAATTGAAATACACTAACCTTGAGAACTAGGTTTTGATCATCGTTTATTTGCGATCAACGTTCTAACTTTGGAACAATTTGAATATTTTGATCTTTCAATTGAACATCAATACTTTTAAATCTCTTTTGCTATAAACAATAACAACATTACGCATTGTCTCAAAGGCTCCCGCCTATTGCGGGATAAGGGGGGTCGGATGTACGCAGCCTGAACCCTATGTTTAAAACATAGATCGACTGTTTCCGGATGACCCGTGATGAGCGTCGAAAGTTGCATTGGCTAACTGCTACTTCACAATTAAAAGAAGCGCAAACAGTTTAAAGAGTCAATGTTTTTTGGGTAATAAACCTATTAATCTGCGAGGAATCGTTTTGATAGCTGATTAGAATTATACATGCATATATATTTAATTATGAGAAAATTTAAAATTTATTTTTTGCAAGAGTTAGTTATTTCATCATCTATCCTACTTAAAATAATATATAAATATATATTAGTAATGGGAATTTCTAAAAATTACTAATTATAGAGAATTCAATAAATGCAAATGACCCCTTAAAATATTAAGTTCAGTCCTCACAGTTTCATAGAACCTTCCTCTAGGCATTTAACTGTATTAATTTATATGTCAATTAATTAAAAAAAAATAAGTCAAATATTCAAGTTGTACTGAATATTTTCTGCAAAATAAAGCTGGCAAATAGACTTCTTTTTTTATAGTGAAACAAAGAAAAAAAAAACAGAAAAATGGGGGGCACCTATAACAACATTGCCACCGTCCATATGGGTAAAATTGGAATTCCATATTGGATATTGTTCGGTGTTTATATTAGTATTGAAGTCGATTAAATTTGAGTCCATGTATTGCAAGGTTCATATTGAGAAGTACGTTTTCAACAAGATTTTTCATAATTTTGGAGGATCAAAATCAAGATCTGATTTAAATAACGAGATTTATAACAATGATTTAATATCATGCGCCTATTTGAATTGTGATTATAAAACTCATATTAGTATTTGGAATTATTTATCTTTACTTATATTGACTAAATATATGAGTTATATTAAATCGATAAGTAAAAATAAACGAAGAAGATAATTGATTCAACCGGCCGGTCAATATAATATAACATAAGCAATAAATTATTGTACACTCTGTTTGTCATGTTGTACCAAACCGGTTCAACAAAATGCTGTCCATGTTATGTGTGCCACTCATGTGGGTCCCATCTCTCGATAAGCGCGATGATATAGAACGAATCGATATACTAACAGTTTGATGTAATAACGTATCGATGCATTGTATCATGAATTTTATTTTTAATGAAGTAAATCATTTTTGTATTTGATAATTAATTAAACTATCGCTATGATTTACTATTAAGGCTCAAGGTACAATTAAATCACAAGTTTTTAATTAAACACATTACGTGTTTAAATTTAATTTATTCAATTTATGGAAATTAAATAGTTCTTTGATAGAAACAACAATTTTGATAATTCAAAATCTTATTATAAAAATAAGGTCAATCATTTACTTCACTTTAAATACAATATCCTTACGTGTATGAAGTAATATTCACTCACTTATTGACAATAACCCCTCACTATATCGACACCAATTATTAATAAAGATGAATAAAAAGAAAACAATATTAATTTTTTAAAAAAAGATTTTTTCAAAATAAAAAATATTATAGAAAAGTTTACCTCCTTGATTCACTTGATAGAGATAACAACACATATATTTTATTCTTTTCGGTTCTTATTTATGAAATTTTATCAGATATATTATAACTTTTAAGCTTGTAGTCAAATCTCATTTCCATGCTTCAATATTTTTAAAACATGATTTTATCACTAATTTATAATTAGTTTATTTTTTTCAAGTCACGATATATAGTTTCTTAAATTTTGACATACATATTAAGACAAACCATTACACAATTAATTAAAAAGATTATTCATCATCATATGTACTCATCGAAAAATGTACTTTTTAAAATTTTATTCATATCCTTTAGTTTTGATCACTTATTCTGAAAAAAATTTTAGAAGTTAGAAAATTTCATACAAATTATATGCGATAAGTTAAAAATAACAAATTATGCTACGCTCAATAAAATCGATTAAAATCTTCAAATTTACACGAATTTAATACATAATCACATTACACCTTTTATTTTTTTTCCTAAATGTAATTTGAAAATATACAACATACTTTAATCTTAGTAAACAAGTAACTATAAACAGTAATTCGAAAAAATACAAAAGGAAAAAACATAATGATTGAATAAAACAAAGATTCTTTGGAATATCGAATCATTAATTAAAAATATACAAACAATTAACATCTTCTTCCAAAAAACTTAGAGCAAAGTTAGAATTTTTTTTTTAAAAAGTCATAATAATAAGACAATAAATTTGAACAAAAAATCCCAAACACAATCCATAAATTTTACACCACATATTGACTAAATTAAATCATCATTTACTAAAAAAATAAAAATAAAGATTTAATAGGTTTTACTCTACCTATTAAATGGAGTATCACTAATTGATTTTACTTTAATAAGAATTTCGAGTTTGAACTCAAATCTCAATAATAAAATTTCATTCGATAGAATATTAGAAGTATTTTTAATGAGTTTTTCTCATATAAATTTAAATTTATCTAATAATTAATTTTTGATATATGATTAAAAATGATGAAAAAATTTGAGAAAATAACTTTTAAGTAAATTTTTACTACTTTACCTATTAAATTATGTATAGATTTAGAAAAATGTTAGAGATTTTGAATTCAAGCATAAAAATAAAAACTAGAAAAAACACTTATACTGAAATTTTCAATCATGCATATTCAAATTAGTTAGATAATATCTACAAATCGACGTAAGCAAAATAATTTTCACCTCTAACTAAAACTAAAAATTTTGGTATTTATTATAAATAATTTTCTTATCTTTACTCCTCGGGATAAAAATATAATCCATATAATTCATTTATAAAATTATACTGAATTTATTATCGTTAAAGCTAAATTTGCTCCTGTAATCTCTTTTTTTACCCCATTTTAAACTTTTTCCTTTTTTATACTTTATACTATTTGTTGTCTCCTTATTTCTAGTTATCATTTCCCTTTTTTACTAAAACAAATTAATTTTTTTTCCTATTTTTCTCTTCACGCGTTATATATTTTGTCCCTTTATTTGTGGTCACCCACTATATATATTCTTCCATTGATATTCTCCTTCTTCCGCAGGTGCAGACTCACAATTTTACAAAATTGTTCTCTGCATCTGCTTGGAAAGATTGTTCTCTGTATCTGCTTATTTAATTGCTCTTTTTTCATAATAAAATACAATATGCCTTCGTTGGAGGAGGAATTGTTCCCGTCTACACCGGGGAAATTCAAGGATAGAAATCGACATTTTCATCGGTGTTTTTCTTCAACAAGCACGATGTTTCTATGGGCATTGTTTCTAATAGCTATAACGGCGTCGTATTTGTGTTTTCAGTCGTTTATGGTTACCGGCAACCGGTATTTCAGTCATCACTGGGAGAACAAAGTCGTTAATTCCGCCCAGATCCGCCGGTCCCACGGCGGAATGTCGGTGCTTGTCACCGGCGCAGCCGGTTTCGTCGGGTCACACGTCTCCATCGCCTTGAAGAAACGAGGCGATGGAGTCGTAGGACTCGATAATTTCAACAATTACTATGATCCGTCATTGAAGAAAGCTCGAAAAAACTTACTCGACGAAAATGGCGTCTTTGTCGTTGAGGGAGACATTAACGACTCCAAACTGCTTGCCAAGCTCTTCGACATTGCCAGATTTACGCACGTATTGCATCTCGCAGCTCAAGCAGGAGTACGATATGCGATGGAGAATCCGAATTCGTACGTTCATAGTAATATAGCGGGCCTCGTTTCCCTCTTAGAAGTTTGTAAGAATTCGAACCCGCAACCTTCAGTTGTTTGGGCAAGTTCAAGTTCGGTATACGGGTTAAATGAAAAAGCTCCGTTTTCCGAATCGGATCGAACGGATCGACCCGCTTCGTTATACGCAGCGACCAAAAAAGCCGGTGAGGAAATTACACATACGTATAATCATATTTACGGGTTATCGATAACCGGGTTGAGATTCTTTACGGTTTACGGGCCGTGGGGAAGACCCGACATGGCTTATTTCAGCTTTACCCGTAACATATTGCAAGGGAAACCGATCACGGTTTATCGAGGCAAGAATCGGGTTGATTTGGCCCGGGATTTTACCTACATCGATGATGTTGTTAAAGGTTGTATCGGGTCACTTGATACTTCGGGTAAAAGCACCGGGTCGGGTGGGAAGAAACGGGGACCCGCCCCTTATCGGATATTCAACTTGGGTAATACGTCTCCGGTGACCGTACCGATGATGGTTGAAATTTTAGAGAAGCATTTGAAGGTTAAAGCGAAGAAGAATTACGTCGTAATGCCCGGAAACGGCGACGTCCCGTTTACGCATGCGAATATAAGTTTGGCCCGAAAAGAATTTGGGTATAAACCCACAACCGATTTACAAACCGGGTTGAAAAAGTTTGTTAGATGGTATCTCTCTTATTATGGCTATAATCAAGGAAAGTTGTAAATTGATAATTTCTTTTTTTTTGTGGGTATTTTAGATTATTTTTTTTCCTTTTTATAAATCACAAAAGGAAAAAGAAAAGAAAAGAAAGAAAAGGTGAATATCAATTTTTTTAATTATTATTATTATTATTGTTATTGTTATTATTAAGGAAAGAGGAAGGAAAAAGATTTGATAAACTCCTTTTTCCCTTTTTTAGAAGAATTTGTTGTTGCTTTCCTTGTAAAGGATAAAAGAAGTTTATTATTCTTTGTTTCATATATTGTCTTTTACTTTTTGTGTATATTTTTATGTATTATCTCTATGTGTATTATATATTCTTGTTTCCTTCTTTATGGATAATTTAACCAAAGTACAATAACTATATGTAATAGTCACTAAACTATTGCTATTATTAGTGTTATATCATTTGTAAAATGTTGGTGTAAGTAGGGTTTTAACTAATGAGAGGTAAAAGTATATTATGAATGGTCGAAGTACGAATAAGATAATCAAATTATATATATGGTTCTTGTGTTAAAATATATGATCGAGTCTTTCGAAAGTAATTTCTCAATTTGGAGTAAGATCTTTATTCTCTTCATATCATACTTGTGAGATTTATTACTGAGTATATATTATTGTTATTATTGTGTGCATAAAATGGTCAAAATGCACATAAAATAATTCATATGTATGAAAGAAAGAAATATTCAAATAATTTAGATTAATGTTTTTTTGCATATAGTTGGAATTATTTTAAGGAAAAAATAGATTGATTTTTTTCTTTTTGTTGGAATATTTAATTGTAGTAGTGAAATCTTGTGTAGGCACATGGAGGGATATTTGTTGACAATTAAATGGTTAGGATTTTGGGGAGAAAGCCAGCTAAGTTTGAGCCTTAAAAAGTGGAGATGGACAGCTAAGCTTGACTGTGAAATAATACATTTTCAAACCATCAATATCGTAGATTGTGGTGAGATAGTTGAGATTCTTTTTAAAATTTTTGAATTTACGTTTTGAATATAAAAATTTTTCCTTTATTAGGAGCATCATCGTCATAAATGAGTCCTACAATGAGCATACGTGAATTAGTCGGACTTGAATGTAAATATCAGATACTGAGTGATAAATAATTTTTATGTTTATTTTTTTAATTTGGGGCCCACAACATGTGAATGATGTACTTGTAGGCCGCAGGATTTGGGCTCTGTATTCCTTTTTCTTGGCTTCTTCCTACCGACACTTCTTTGGGCCTTTCACATCCAAAATTGGGCTTTGTGGGCCCATGATGTTGGGGTGGGGTAGGGGATTGGAGGGGGGAGGGAGGAGGTGGTATTTTTTAAAAGAAAAATCTCTTTTTTTGTGTTCCATATTATTTGAAAGAAATAAAATACATAGTAAAGTTTGATTAGGTTGAATGATTCGATTCGTACATTCCATGATCTATTTCTGATTTTTCATTCTCAGAGTTCGTACTCGAGACTTACGATGAAGGGATAGGGGATTGGAGGCGCGAGTGAGGGTGGAGGGTGGGGGAGGTGTATTCTTGAAAAGAATTTTTCATTCTGTATTTTATATCGTTTGAATATTCACACTGTAAAATCTATTTTTATATTTTTTTTAATTATCAAAGATTGTGCTCAAGATTCCTGGTTAAACATGAAAGTATTTCAACCATCCTACCATAGCTCATGACGAGGTCGTAAGTTCGACTCTTCAGAAGAAAAAATTATATTGGAATTGTTACTTATATTAATAAGTCATACAATACACTGAATTTAAATTAGTTCAGTTTTAATATGAATACTAAATATTGAGTGAAATTTTTTTTAAAAAAATATTGTGATTATTATGTCCATCAATTTTTTCTTTCAAAAAGTATGACTCATATTGATTTGGAAAAGGACTAGACATCTACCGACAGTTTTATTGGACCCATTGTTTTTAAATATCTTTTTACGAATTTATTAATGTGAACTATGATTGATTTTTAATATTTTGATATATTTTTATTAAAAGTATTCCAACCATAAAGTTTTGAAAGTATTTATCATTTGAAATTTTGATAGGGATTTAACAAAATTATACAATTTTGGTTTATGTGGAAGTGTTTAATTGAATATAACGTGTAAAAAAAAGATATAAATTTTTAGATTTTTTCCACCAGTGAATTAGAAGTAGATCTAAAACTTTATCATAATTAATTCATTTGATTAATTGTATTTTATCAATAATCAAACTCGCTTTGGCCTAACAAGCCTCGATATTGACTCTCAAGCTGCATCAATAAATGCAGTACTACGTGAATTTATGTTATATGTTATAAAGTTATTCACTTTTTATTTCACGTTTTGATATAGGATTTGTTAGGTATCGTACAACTTTTCTTAAAAAGTTTGCTCGCGTATAATAATTGTGTCAGTCCTTTTTTTTCAACTACCCTCGATTGTTAGTACTACATTCACCATCATCTAGTCTTCGTAACAATTTATTATTTTCTTTGAGTTTTCTCCCCAATCGCATTGAGGAACATCACGCTTTGATCAAATTTTATTATTTGTACATATATAATATATGCTTTGAGCCTCGATTATAAATAAATAAATAAAAAGGAGTAAAAATAAAATTGAAGGGATTTGATTAAATAAATAAATAAAAAGGAGTAAAAATAAAATTGAAGGGATTTGATTAATTCATTTAAAATTTAAAGAAAAGAAGGAAACATGATTATTACTAAATCTCAATCATGTGAATAAAATCATATATGACCTACAACGGGGTACACTAGAAGTTTTCCTTGGAATCCTGAGAAAACTCTACGGAAAAGGGATACGTCGGTGGATCAATCAAGAGCAAATGAGTGAAGATCCTTTTCGGAATGAAATTCAAGTGATGACTTCAAATAAGCGGGAAAGGTCCTTTTTATCTTATTAGTCAAACGCGTTAGCTGCAATCAAAAAACAACGCTAACGAGCAAGAGGAGTAAACAACTCACATGATCAACTTGTAATTCTTGGAAATAATAAATCACACATTCTAGTGCAATTGAACTCATTGCCATTTCGTCAACATGTGAGTTGTGACTACTAGACCCTAATTCTTTTATAATATTGATGTCCAATAAATTTTAAATAATTTTATTAATATTTATTATTTTTCATCAACATATATATAAGATAAAACCATGACAATTATGGCCCTTTTGATTTTTTCAAAATTATATAATGTAAAATCTAACTTTGATTTACGAGTTTAAAGGATGACTTAATTGTATATTTGTTCTCGATATATATAACAATTAAAAAAAATAGAGAACAATGGAAGAAATCCAAAAATAGTCGCGCTATATTTTTAGAATAAGGGTCACCCGACCCCTCCTTACAGCGCAATGGATGAGAGCGTTTGAGGTATTGAGGTAATGTTGTTGTTAAAGAACAATGGAAGAAACAAACAATTCTATATAGACGATATCGATCACTAATTAGTTAGAGGTATGGTACAATTATATAAATATATCTAATTTAAATTTAATGTCTATTAGAGATTTATATATTTGTAGAAAATATATAGAGAAAGAGCCCTAGAGCAATTGTTTATTTTTTGTTTTGTTTTTTGTACAACCATTATTTACTCCTAATTAAGCCTACATATCCAACTAATTTGCCAATTGGCAAGTTAAGATCTAATTAGTCATGATTATTGACTAGCTAAAGTCAAATCATGATAATTATGTTTTCAGCTTTTATTTATTTATTTGTTTATTTACTACTCCATTCATCTCAAAATAATTGAATTTTTGAGGTTTTTTTCAATGTTCAAAATAGTTGAATTGTCAAAGTTCAAAAATAATATTTGAAATTTTTCCCATTGTCCTTTCATTTATTGAAGTTTTATATTTTCTAGGAGATAAATTACACTACATATTTATGATTTCATAAAAGGTAATAGTTGAAAGTATGGTGTAAAATTTGTCTTTGAATACTTTTCTTAATATATGTGCATTATCTTACAAATTCAATTAATATGGGACTGAGGGATATCAAACTATATTTGGAAGAGAAAATTAAACATCTTTGGTCAAGGACTAATATATACATACAAAAAGAGAAGAACAAATAGATGAGAAACTCTTAAATTAAAATGTTAATTAATTCATCATACTTAATTTAACTAATTGTAAATTATAATCATCAAAATCAATGATTCAAGTTCACACTACGTATTATTAGTTTTGGACTTAGATCCATGTGAATTTGTTTCTTGGCCATGCCACATGAAATTCTAAATATGTGAACTTAAATTATACCTTATAATGATGTTCAATTAATTTTCTCTAGATGCGTGATTCGATCGTGTCATGTGCACCTTATCTTCTGAAGTTTGTCATCGATCGTCTAAGATATCATGTGCATCTTATCTTCTGAAGTTTGTCGTTCCAGAAGCATGTTAGCCTTGTTTGACCTACCTTCATTAGCCCACTCTATGTCACGTGATCGATAATCGCTCCATTCCCAACAAACTTTTGACGGATTTCGTTTAGAAAATATGTCAAGACATTTTTGGAGATTTTTTTTGTTTTAATTAAAAGTCTATTACTATATTCTTGTGTATGCCATTAAAACAAATGAGTTGGTGAAATTTGTCACAAAAACTTTGATTTTCCACGTACAAATCAATTCATGCAAGTTATATAAATTGGTTGAAATTATTACTCTTCATAATCTCCTTAGTCAATCTCTCCATTTAATTAAAAAGACACTAATTAAGATTTCTTAGTTAAAATTAATATTTCTTCTAGATTTAAAGAAAAATCACTATTTTTGTTATGTTAACTTTAATAACTATATATTAATTAGTTTCTTAAGAAAGGAAATTAAGTTTCTAATTAGAGTATTATTTAGATACAACAAGGGATCAAGACAATGTATTAGTAATTGATCACATGGTGCATCAAAATAATTATTTATTTATTTATTTTATTTCTATAAGTGCTTAATGGATGAAATAATTATATGAAATTGAAACTTAGAAGTGGAGATTCTTTGATGTTGTTTGTGAATACAAAAATTGATTGGCATTAGATATTTATATTATTAGATCAATAGATGTATAATACGTATTTTAAAATATACAATTATCACTTAATTATGATAAGCTACATTGATTTGATATAATCACTTTATGCAAATAAGTATTTACGTCAAGTTTTGATTCGTTTGCATTTTGTGAACATCAAAGTAGCTAAATCTTTTCACAGCCAGATGGAGCCAAAGATTTACTATTTTTTGGCTTTGGGGTATGGTGGAATAAGTAACATGACTCTTTAAACTGTCTGCGCTTCGTTCAATTGTGAAGTAGCAGTTAGTTAATGCAACTTTCGACGCTCATCATGGGTCATTCGAAAACAATCGCTCTATGTTTTAAATATAAGGGTCAGACTGCGTACATCTGACCCCCTTTACCCCGCAATAGGCGGGAGCTTTTGAGACAATGAGATAACATTATTTGTTTGCAAAGTAGTTAAATCATAGATTTCACAACTAATTAGGTGTTAGATCAAATTCTTTCAGCTCCTTTAAGA
>JAOTQR010000097.1:1225508-1237223 GCA_025774065.1 Solanum ossicruentum | reverse complement strand
TCAAATTTCAAATCTTCAAATACGAAATTAAATTTTGACAAAAGGCAACTTTACATTCGAAGGATAGTATACAAAAGGAGAGGTAAATACTTACATGCACATGATGCTTACATCAAATCAATTAAGTTCGTATAATTAATTGATTAAATGTTCTAATAATATAGGTTAATTAATCATAATTAAGTAATAAAAGTGTACATACTATCATGCATCTATTGATTTAATATAAGCATCTGGTATATTTTATTTTTTATTTTTTGTTTAAAATTACATATATTTTAAAACAGGGCTACTACAAGCTGTTTACAAAATATAATAAATCTAATATGATTAGGAATAATATTTTTGGTACATCACACGAATACATATACTGATTTCTACAAAAACAAAGAGAGATAAATAGATATAATATATTTGGGCTCACAGCCTTTTTATACATTAGCATATGTCGAAACATGCATGAACTTTTACGATTTAATAAAGTTGATGCATATAATTAAATAGACAATTTATTTAATTAATGAAAAATGTAACTGATAATAAAGGTTCTTCAAAAATAAATAAGAAAAAAAATAATCCCATTATTGTGAATATTAAACAATACGAGTATCACGTAAATAGTATAGTAAAAAAAAATGACAAGGTTTTGTGGCTTCTCCACCATGGTGGCAATGTTGGTTATTATTAGTGGGGCCCTCACGGCGGGCCGAGTCCGTTGCCATGACAACCCCATCGTCCGACCGCTCAGTCACCATCGTCGTCTCTATCGAACGAGTATTGACGTACCTTGAAGGATTATCCCAAAAAACTAAAGATTTTGTAGATAATTGTACTGATAATATTTCACAATCTTGTGGTCCAGAAATTGTTACAAACTTATTTACGTATAAAAATATCACATCCAATTGTTGTAATGAGCTTGTTCTAAATGGACTTGAATGTCATGCTACTTTGGTTAAGCTTCTCATTCGTTTGCCACAATTTAAGAAGAATTCTACATCAATTTTGGGAAATAGCATAAAAGTTTTTGGCAATTGTGTAGATATTATCATGGAAAAAATCCTCAATCAAAAATTAATTTAGTTTTTCCCCCCTTTGATCGTAAATTTTTATGAATTTAACGAATTATAAAGTGTTAAATCATTTTCTTATCGTGTTATGTTGTTTTTTTTATAGTTACTCCATATTTGAAATTAATAGTACTATAAATATCACACACTTACTTTATAAAGAGACCATAAACACCCATTTAGGTAATTGAAAGTTATATTTCGTTTTTTCGTCAATCTGAATTGAAAATTAATTACAAGAAAATAAGATTAGTGTTTAAGTATGAATTTGTATTTTGAAAAAGAAATGGAAAATATCCAATTACCGTTTACTTGACATTCATACTATTTTAATTTGTTGTGGTATAGTTTGGTTCGATTTTATTAAAACTAAAATCAAACTAATTATTTCTGCCTTTTCTAACTTAATGTTATCGATTTTGTGTTTTGTCTTTTTTTTTTTCTTGGCACAATTTAATACAAATTCATAGATAAACCATTTAAAAAAAAATTAGTGTATGTCGAGCAAGAATTCAACTATGAAATAATTTATGACACATTAATATGTTATTATGTGAGACATTTTCCAAGTAATGCATGATAATTATCCTTTTTCATCAACTCACCCTATGTTTATATATACTTTTGAGATTAATCAAATTTTAATAACTAAAAAGAATAAATAATATTTGTTGATATAACAATATGTCAAACTCGACAAAGATGTATGACCCTAATATTTTTTTTTCACTCGGAATTCAATACTCGCATTCGAGCTCGATTATTCTAAATTTGTGCTGTGTATGGCTCCATTTGGGGGAAACACTCCCTACCAAAGATTTTTTCATACTCACCTCGAGACCCCTAAATAAGGAAGGAGCAACTCCATCCACTGCAACACATCATTTGGTGATATGAGCCTATTAGTTCGATTTTTTCTTATTCACTACTTATATGTTGTTTTTTAAGTGCCTAATTGAATAATTTTGAGTTTGGTTCGATTATTCGATTACCCTTCTATACTACCAAATCGCGACAACTATTATTTCCCCTAAATTTCCCTTTCAAGACATAATAACCATTTATTTATTTTCAAATTAGGGTAAAATAGCTTTATTTTCTTATATTTATTGCTACTATTGGGAAGTCAAAATAATTGATAAATGGTTTGACATGGTAAGTAGAAAACTTTGTAGAAAGAAAAACTAACGCTCTATATTCAATATTGTAACATTAAGTTTCTAGACATTTAATTCTAAGTTAAAAGTTAATTAACCATTATAACCAAATGTTACAAGTCATAAAGATGTATTATATGGTTGTAACATAAATTAAAAAAAAAAGTCTTAATTCCATTCTATATAAATACCAACTTTTGGAGGGGAATAAAAATATAAATTAAATCAACATCATAAACCATACAAAAATAAAAATAAAAATGACAAGACTCAATATCATCTCATGTTTTATAGCAATTTTAATAATTTCTAGTGCAATTCCTTCCCTTTGCAAATCCCATCATCACAAAGAACACCCTCCACCAACAATTCCACCTTCACAAAAAGAAGAAAATGCACATGAAAAATACATAGATAGTTTACCAAAAGAGTTGGTAGAATATTTAGAGAATTGTACCAAGTATTTGCCTAATAAATGTGGTGTAAAAGTTCTAAATGCCACACTTCATGGCAAGGGAGACATTGACAAGAAATGTTGTCATGATCTTGTTGGAATGGGACTTAAATGTTACAAGAATTTGATTAAAGTTTATATTGGTTTGCCTGAGGTTAAAGATAAGATTGATTCTAAGGATGTTAAATCTAATGTTAAGAAAGTTTTTAAAAAGTGTGTTGATCTTGACAAGAAGAAGGAGAATGAGAAGGAGAAGGAGAAGGAGAAGGAGAAGGAGGAGGAGGAGGAGGAGAAGGAGAAGGAGAAGGAGAAGCAGAAGAAGGAGAAGGAGAAGAAGGAAAAGGAGGAGAATCATTTCGTCTTTTCACCTCCAATACTACCATGAAGTCCAAACAGAGATGAATTCAAAATTTAGAGTTACATTGATGATCAGTTCAGAATAATAATAATCGTGATCTGTTTGTGTATTTAGACTTTTGTTTCTCTTTCTTTTCGTATATGTTTAAGTTGAGTTTGTTGAACTCGTTTCGAATATGTCTCAGATTTTTAAGAAATTTTTTTTTTGTTATTTAATGTGTAATAATTTTGATGACGAGTCAAACAAGAAGTAAGAGGATCATTTTGGTCTTTTATCTCCAATACAACCATGGATGTTAAGTAGGGGCAAATCTAAAATTTAAGAGTTATAATGATGATTGATCTAGAATAATAATAATAATAAACGTGATTTATTTCTATATTTATCTTTTTCCTATATATATGTATTTGAGTTTGTTGAACTTATCGACATGTTTTTTAGAAAAGTAATTTCCATTGTTCAACATGTAATTAACCGAGGGATCCATTGAATATTCTCTTTTTTTGGTACAAAAGAAGTATATATATTGTAACTTAACATGCATCAGTACAACGATAGAGCGTGACTATGAGTAGGGATGGTACGATTTCATTATAAACTATGCTATTATTATTAATCTTTGTACTTCCAACAAAAGAAATTTTTACTTTATCTGTACATGTGTTCAACTTGTTGACACCAAACAAGGAAGGAACTTCCCATAACAATAAGGAGTTCATCATAGATAGCCTACTACCTTCCTCAGATAGAGTGTCTGCCATTTGGTTCGCCACACGATAGCTATTCTTCGACCTTCATCTTCTTTTTCTGCTTTGTCTGTCGTCTTCGTCTTCTTTCTCCTCCTCCTTCATTCTATTTTGTCTTTTTTGTTTTTTAATTTAATGCATCAAAATCTAAATTTTTATATTATTGACGTAGTTATAATTTTAAAAATTTATTTCTACTTTTAAAGAAAGTAATATACTTCTTATTTAATATAAAAGTAATTCCATCCGTTATATTACGTTCTTTTTATGGTAAAATAATTTAGAGTCATCTATATAATTTTTATATATTTTATGAAAATCATGCATATTTGCCATCTACAAAAATGTGCAAGGGGCAAAAATCACTTTATTTAAACTAAAAAAGAGCATGAAAAAGGGGTAAAGAAGCTAAAATGAGCAGAGTGCTTTGTAAATCACTCATTCCTTCAATACTTTCTTCTTCTTCTTCTTCCTTTTCTTCTCAGTTGAGATTCAGATTCTCTCAACCTTCTTCTTCTTCATCGTCTCCTAGGGCTTCTCGTATGTCGACCGAAGCTTCATCTTCATCGTCTGCATCTGCATCTCCATCTCCGTCATCGGCGATCGATTTTCTAACCCTATGTCACCGACTCAAGGTACGCCGAGCTCTGTTTTGTTTGTTTTGAATGTGATTGGATGATGATGAATGTGATTGTTACTATGTGCATCGCGCGTTGTACTGTGCTCTATTTGGAGTGGATTTGCATTTGCTCTGTTTCAGTTTGCTTAGTATCTTATGCAGCAGCTTGTAATGACGAATGTTTTGTGTATGAGTAATGAAATTGTGATGTATGAGGATTGTAGTGTGTTGTAGTTTGCTGAGAGAGAGAGAGGTAATCTGGGCATTGCGTGTTTACTAGGCTCTACTTTGATTGTGGTAGTAATTGATTTGAATTCACAATATTTCTGTCAGTTTGAATTGTGGTATCCTGGGCTTTGTTATTTACTGATTTTAATGGGATTGGATGATGATGATGAATGCTTTCGTGTATGAATAATATTGTGATAATATGAGGATAGTAGTGTGTATAGTTTGCAGAGAGAGTCGTACCCTGTCAATTGCACATTGTACTGTGTTTTACTTGCATCAGATTTTGTTTTGTATTTGTATTTGCTGTATTTCAGTTTTGTTTGCAGAGTTGTACTTTGTGAATTGCATGTTGTGCTACCGTCTACTTGTATTGGATTTTGTTATTTGCACTTGCTTTATTTTAGTTCGCTAGTATCTAATGCAGAAGCTTGTAATGGTGAACATTTTGTGTATGAGCAATGAAATAATGACAGGTGAAGATCCTAGTGCGTAATTTGCAGAGAGAGTTGTACTCTGTGAAAGCGTGTTGTACTAGGCTTTACTTGCAATGGATTTGCATTTGCTCTGTTTCAGTTTGTTTAGTATCGAATGCAGCAGCTTGTACTCTATGCAGCGCTTGTTGCACAATGTTGAATGTAATTCATGTCTATTACTCTATTACCAAACTGATCCATTTATGTTGCTTAGTTTATTCTTTGAATGTGATTAGATGACAAACAACAACAACATACCTAGTGGAATCCCACAGGTGGGGAATGTGATTAGATGATGAGGAAAGTTATGTGTATAAATATGAGAGTGTTTGTTTTTGCAGAGACTTGTACTCTATGCATCACGTGTTATACTAAGCTCTACTTGGTTGTTTGATTTTGCTTTTTGTATTTGCATTTGCTTTATTTCAGTTTGCGTAGTAACTAATGCAATAATTTGTAATCTAGCAGCTCTTGTTGAACCATGCTGAATTTGAGATCATGATATATGAGGATAATAATGTGTGTAGTTTCCAGAGAGTTGTACTCTGTGCAGTGTAGTGCTTTCTACTTGTATTGTTTGAGGTAATATATGTGTGTCTTAAATACACGACTACGTTGTGCTAATTGTCTATAGCAACTTCTAACTTATATACTTACAACCTAACTCAACTGTTCTTTATATATTGTTTTTTGATAAGTGAAAAAGTAATTTATAAAGAGGGATAAGCAGTAAGATACTGTAACAAAACATAGTTACAAGTTCTGCAGCATACTTTTCATATTGTTATTACTTCCCATGTGATCTCTCTGTTCTGTTGTCATCTTTTATGCACTCTGACTAAAATTTTGTGTTTG
Organism: Solanum ossicruentum; assembly: GCA_025774065.1. Lineage (NCBI taxonomy): Eukaryota > Viridiplantae > Streptophyta > Magnoliopsida > Solanales > Solanaceae > Solanum > Solanum ossicruentum. Next base: position 1,231,260 of record JAOTQR010000097.1, on the reverse strand, counting down.
GAGATGTGATCAGACAACAAAGAGAGAAGGTTGGGTACGTAGAGGGGTTAATAATCCTGAGTCTATAGCTGATCACATGTACCGTATGGGAGTGATGGCTCTTATTGCTGCTGACCTTCCTGGAGTTGATCGTGACAAGTAAGTGTTTTCATTAATTGGCATTATTTTCGCTTTTATGGTACTTGGTACGTTCCGGTTCTGTGTTTCCAGTAAACATGTGGATTCTTATAAAAGATAATGTACTGTTTTTCCTTTTTCCAAATGTAGGTGTGTTAAGATGGCAATTGTGCATGACATTGCAGAAGGTGAGTCTGTCATGTATGAACATTCCATTTCTATTTTTTATTTTTCGTTGCTTTTATGGCTATGACACGAAAATAAGGCTGATATCATCTAGTAGTATTTTCTCATGTGGATTCTTCTCTGCACATTTGATTATGACATGTATCACTAAAAATTCTATGTTATTACAATCTTTACGGAGCAAGATCTCATTTAAGATTAAAAAGCATGGTAAACAAAATGATGGATTACTTATAATCACATAAGCTTATCACCTCTTATAATCTGGAAAAATAATTTTAAGGCTGTCCCTTGGTATTACTTCCTTGGATGCTGACATTGACTATTGAACATTGATCTATAGACCTTTATTAAAACCAAACTACATCATTATCTATGCCTGGAAAAGATGAATTGAAACTTACCTGAAGTCATTCGTGTCAGAGAGTTCAAAGTAGAATTTGTAAACTCTGTAATGGGAAATAGATGGGATATATAAAAAAATGTGTTTGCTGAATTTAGATTTCATTCTCAAAAAGGACTTGAAAATTTGTTTATGTTTTATGGAGTCAAATGATGTAAGCCCCTTTGAAGTGCCCTGATAAGAATTCAAGCTTGTTTATGAATATGTGGTGCTCAGGGGGAAAAAGAAATAAGTCAGTTTCTGCGCTCATTATTATTATCCTGTGAATGCATAGATGTTGGCAGAATATCAACTGGAAACGGAAGTAACACCTACTAGTTTAATGCCTCACTTGACTTGTAGGAAGTTTGTTTATTACTTCTCAGAAAAATTTTAAAATATGAAGCTTGTTTGTAGTGACAAAACTGAGAATTATGAACTCACAGGTGTGTCTAGGTATTTGGTTTAGGTGCTTGTATTCCTTTTCTTTTGGTTAATTTTAGTATATTTGAAGATTCTGCATAAATGAATGATCCATGTAACATCGTTTTTAAAATAAGATAAATAGAAAAGTCATATGTTTAATGGTTTCAGAGGACTTGTTGAAAAAAAATTAATAGAGGCTATATGACATGAACTTCAAAGAAAGCACATAAAGCACTGATTAGAACATGAAATTGAAATTTTCTGTCTATTCGCACCATTAATCATTTTCACTTAAAATACTTTTCTTGCGTGAAGTTGTGAAAATGAGGTTAAACTTTCACAGGACAAGATGTGGTTCACTTCATCAAATGATTTTCCTACGAATCAATGTCTTGTATGGATTCAGTAGAACAATCATATGTGTCTTTGGTCTTCTAATACTTTGGTTTTTCACTTAGAAAATTCTATAGCTCTTATTTAACTTTCTTTATCAAATATTTTTTTGTGTTTCTACTGAACAGCAATTGTTGGAGATATCACTCCTGCTGATGGAATTTCAAAGGATGAAAAGAGTAGACGAGAGCGAGCAGCTTTAGAAGACATGTGTAAACTTTTAGGTGGAGGATCCCGAGGTATTGCTTCTCTTCTGTGTTGAGTTTTTTGCCGACTAATATATATGTATATATATATTATGAAAGATCGAGCTTTTATCTAATCTCATGCTGATTATTTACTGTTTGGGCAATTGCAGCCAAGGAGATCAGGGACTTGTGGATGGAATATGAAGAAAATTCTTCTTTAGAAGCTAAAGTTGTAAAGGACTTCGACAAGGTATTGTTTATGTTACCGAAGTTTTAATATGTTTCATCTATATCAGTTTCTTTGAGGATGTGTTTCATTTTATTTAAACATATAAGTCTAATCATCATTGTATCTTGTCTTCCTTTTTTAATGCCATGTCCGTTACTCCATCTTGTTTGCCAATATGTATACAAGATGTTCAACACAAACTCAATTAGCATTCATGCATAGATGTTTTATTAGAGTTCTTGCCTCATGATATAAAAATTTCTAGCCATGGGTGACTCTTTATTGTTTGAACACCCAGAAATCTTCACCATTTTCTTTCCTAAAAGAGCACGTGTTCTATTTTAATTCTTATAGTGCCATATTTTCCTCTATTTTTTCAGCCTTCAAGAGGCTTAAAAACTAGTCCTGGGATATCAATTCTGTTACTTATAAAAAGATGGATGTCGATTCTGTTGATATGCTAAAATGATATCTAGGAGAGTTGTCTCGTTCTTCAACTTAATTCACTGCTTTCCGTTGGACTGATATGTGGTTTTCTTTCAGGTGGAGATGATACTTCAGGCATTGGAATATGAAAATGGTAACTTTGTTTTTCTCTCTTCCCCTGGATTTTGGATGTACACTGGACATATAGTACTTCCCTTGTACCATTTTATATAGCAGTCATATCTTTTTAGCATCTTTCAAAGAGAATAACACCTCTTTATATTTTGCAACTCTTTAACCTTGATATTTTCAATTTACCCTTATTAACATGTTTCTATAGCCATAAAAATGTTGTGGCATATTTAAGATCTCATGTTCTAGGATGTGTCTGATTTTGTGCCAAAAATCTTCCTTTCTTTTTTGAATCCCTGTACCTAGGCAAACACTACATAACCCCTAAAAAAAAAAGTTCCCATATGGGTTTAGGGGGTGAAATGGATCAAAATTGAGAGTCAGATTTCTCCAAAATTCTCCAAGTTACGTCTCTATGTTTCATATTTTCTGAACTTAGCTGTCATACTGCACCCTTCAGCATGAGAAATATGCACACCATGATGATGTATTGCATCGAAGGACCTATCTTGAGAAATAATCAAAACACACGTCTTATCATTCAAATAATATCAACTTATATTTTAGCTTATATGTACTTGATGCAGTTAATACTTCATAAGATTTACCTTAACTTTCAAAAGCTAAAAATACAAGAATCTTACATTGTAATAAATACTGATGCGTGGCTGTATAAGTCGTTTGTCTCTTGATATATGGACTAGTTCCTTTTGCCGTGAGAAGTTTCTTTAAACTAAAGCTACTTTTCTCTGCTGTGCAGAGCAAGGGAAGGATTTGGAGGAATTTTTCCAGTCAACTGCAGGTGCCACGCTTAACATTTTTATTATTCAACCACATTTCCTTGAAGATTCAAATTCTACTGATTCTATTTTTTGGGCTGTTGTTTGTATACTCTAGACCTTGACACTTCTACCAAATCATAACCTGCTATTGACTTGCCATTCTGACTTAATCATGCATCTTCTCTTAGATTGTCCAGTTAGTGGTTAACCATTGAACATACAAAACAACAACATACCTAGTGAAATCACACTAAGTAGGGCCCGGGGAGGGTAGAGCGTACGCAGACCTTATCACTGCTTCATGGAGATAGAGATACTATTTCCAAAAGAAAGACTCTCGGCTCAAATGAATCCGCCCCCAAGTAAAAGAAGAAAACAATAGATAATGAATAACGGCTAAAATGAAGAGCAATATCAATTCTATAAGGAAAAAAACAATAGAAGTAGCAGAATAAATTGAAGAACAGTAACAACACAACATGACTAATCCTATGACGAACCTAAAAGCTCTCACAAGGCGAAACAATATTCTACCCGTACCAACCGTTGTACTTTGAAAGGCAAAAATACCATTCCATTTCTGAACTCTAGATATTTACGTGTGAATTCATTGAAATGATTAGTGAAACAGTGTTGTCATTTTGCTTGGAACTATCTAGTTGTTTGAAGTTGGTATTGAACTTATGTGGATAGTTCACCCTTCTGAACAAATCTTGCGGCTTGTTTTGAAACCTTTTCCTTGGATAATTTAAGTTTGTAGATTTTGCATATAATGTAGATTTGTCTCCACCTATGGATTTAGGTTCTCATGGGAAGGATTCTCTGGTAACCAAAAGTTCTGAGTAGACCTATGTAGTATAGATTTGCAAATTAGACTGCTCTAAAAGACAAAGGACATGAAAGATATACTCAGTATATTCTCTTGTTTTCGACCTGATTGTTTTTATATTTGTTTGTGTGTAATTGGTACCCCTGATGAATACTTACACTTGTGCTATGCTAACCTTAAATAAGGTGACCTTTTGAGCATAGCCTCATTTAACTCTAGTAGTTATAGAAGAGAAATATGGATCCCAGAAATTCATATTCTGAAGTCGTTGTAATGATGCTTACTAGTTTAATTAAGTGGAAAATTTCCTTGTGTTCAGACTTGGAAGCTATTATATCCTTTTTTTGCATGGATCAATTTTGATAATAACCCAGTGCCTTCAGCTGATGCAATCTTGACAACACATCCAGGTAAGTTCCAAACAGAGGTGGGCAAAGCTTGGGCTTCAGAGGTAGCATCAAGAAGAAAGAAATCCAACTGAATTGTTATGGTAGTCAAACTGGAGGTGTATTGATGACCCAAACTAACTAGGTTGGTGCTATCATCTGTGCTTTTACTTCTTGTTTTCTCATTTGAGAAAGGGAAAAGGTCTAAATTTCTCCCCGTACTAGTCGATAGAGTTAATTTGTCCTCCATTAACGTTTGGGCCATTCATTCTGTTGTAGTTAAAAACTGTTATGGATCAAAAACACATGTAAAGTATTTCAGATTTTTGAGTTTCATACCTGAACTATCATATTGTGAGATTCCTACCTAATCTGTCACCAAATATATATTGAAACACACCTCAACTATCAGCCATTTCCTCTTCCTACCAAAAATATCACCGTTGCTCGGATAGGAAAATAAACAACTGATAGTGAAAGTGCACTTTGATATATACTTGGTGATAGTTCAGATAAAAAACTCAAAAATTCAAGATACTTTAGGTGTCTTTGTGATGGTTCCCCTTGCCACTACTGAAGCTCCAATTCCAATTAGTGTAAAATTTCCCTCATGTTGTTGCTCTCTTAAGGTTCAAGAGCAAAAACCGAGACTTTTCCCTAACAACCGGGGTAATATTAGATCAAAAGTCTTAAAAAGGAGGGTAAAGTTGCTCAATTTTCAATAGTACTCGGGCAAATTTGACCTTTTTTCCCTTCAGAAAGTTGAAACATTTAACTCACCACTCTAGTTTTCTTTTTTTTCTCTTTTTTCCAGGTTACAAAATCACTTGAAATAGAAGGTTTCCTACAATGTGCAGCAAAAATGTTTCCCGTTTAGCCTCATGTTTCCTCTTAACCGTTAAAAGAAACGTTTGCAGATTTGTTTTGCTTTAAAAAATTTCTGCAATTAGAAAAATGCTAAACTTTGGTGATTCCAGAATTCTTTTCAATTCCCACAACTCAAATCTAAAAAATGGCCAAGCGCTTGTTTGGAAAGCCCCATGTAATTGGGAATTTGTATAATTGAGTGTAATTACACTCTTTGGCTTATTTGGTAGACCAAGTTGGTAAAAGTGGAATTACACTTTTCAATTCCAAGGAGGAGCTAGGAATTAGTATAATTATACATCAAATTCTTTTACCTTTTCTGTTTAAATAACAATATATTATTTATATTATTTAAAAATAAAATAAAAATTTAATTTATTTATTATTTAAATATAAAATAAAAAATAAG
>JAOTQR010000097.1:1148645-1170214 GCA_025774065.1 Solanum ossicruentum | reverse complement strand
GTGTTAAGCATGTTAAGCATGTTAAATTGAGAAAATATAATAGTAATTGTGTTAATATCCCCCTATCCCGCTATCTCTTTATAGGGGGCTCCACTTAAGAGGTGCATTTTTTATATATAGTTATTCTATAGGGATCCACACTGTAAATATTAAAAAATACCGACTTTACCAATTTAGTCCCTCTAAAGATATTTTTATTCTTTTCTTTCCGTCTTTAAATAGCAAACAAACACCTGTCTATTACATGGCTAAGTGTCAGTATTTTATTCGAGTCCAGCTTTTATTGCTGACATATTTTGTTTTTTCTTGAATTTCTAGTAGGTTGATTAGTGTCGCACTCCATCCGCTTATTTTGACTTTGTCTTTTCATAACAATTCAAAATCTCGCTCAAAACGATTGACTTTACCTTTTGAGGTGGCCTAGTAATTTAAATTTGAGACTTTCATATTGGAGGTTCAAGTTTGAAATCTCATACCAACAAAGGTAAGAAATTTGTCTTCTAAATCAAGCTCATCGCACCAAACTTAATCAGTGGAAGTTACCTCTCCTTTGTAATTTTTGAGTTATTGCATAGAAGCGAAAGTTTTACCCTATATACACCCGAAGGATAGTAGATACAGATTTTCGAAAATAATCTATCTCTATGAGGTAGTGATACTTTCCTATATGCACCCAAAGGATAGTAGATACAGCTTTTCGAAAATAATCTCTCTATGAGATAGTGATAAGATCTGTGTACACTCTACCCTCTCCAGACCCCACTCGTGAAATTCACTGGATATGTTGTTGTAAATATATTGATCACTTTTTAACCCACGATTTGAAGTTCTCACCTCCTGATCACACGGCAACAACTCTAACATGAGTAAATTTATATTTCAATGTATAACAATACTAATGTTACAAATGAACTTCCAAAAATTTGACAATTTTTCAGTTTTTCTGACTGTACAATTATTACATAGATGGAGAACTAGAGTAACATTAAAGCAATATGCACAATACATATACATTCTTCAACAAACTGTCATTTGTGTTCTCTACTGGACAAGCCATGGACCATTTCTTCCGAAAAATGTATATCGATCAATGTGATGGCAACTCGAGCAGGAAGTGTTGCAGTTTCAGCTTTGAAGTTCGGAGAAGCTGGCTTTGGTGCATGAAGTCTTTACTTTCATGATACAGAGGATGTTTCTGCTGTTAAAAGATTGAATTCTCGTTCCAAGGTCCACGAAGACTTGTTCTGATGGTTGACATTGTAGACGTACTCCAGGAAGTATCCGCTGTAGGTGATCATAGATATAGTGGCTCTGCAGAATCAAATACAAATCAAAATTGATAGATGAGTGAATTCGGAAGAAGCATCCTTTCTCCGGTTATTAACTCCCACCCCCATAAAATTCCAACCTCGGGAGGATCAACTACACTCTCACTTATGATCCACATGACTCGAAACAGCAACAACATATCAGTGAAGAACCACAAAGAGGGGTCTGGGGAGGGTAGAGTGTCTATAGACCTTACCCCTACCTCAAAGGTAGAGAGACCCTCGGCTCACATGACTCGAAACAGCTTAGAATGTTTCAAGAAGTCAAGATGCTTGGATTACATAGCAAAGGAGCTTCGATGAATCTGCAGATCAGATAACTAATAACTTTGTTATTAGTATTGTCGTCCTGTCGATACTCAAGCTTAGCCCCAGTACTATTATTATCAAAAAATAGAAAATAGCGAACGTTATAGGAACCCCTCGACAGAAGGACCTTCAACATTTCTATGGAAGTTCAGAGTTGCTTAACAATAATTAACACAATCCACAGAAATGCATAATTATTGTCTACGTGCCACATAAATGGAAACCCAATCACGTTTTCTCACCTTAGTACCACGTGTTCAGGTGCTGCTGTCTCGTCAAATTTCTCTATTTTGCGGATCAATGTATTACTGCACGATAGTATTTACGAGAAAAGTTAAATGAGAGGAATTTCACTGAGATTTGTTTCATATAGCTAGAATAGTAGGCTAATAAATGTCCAATCTGAAGAAAGACAACTTGAATTCAACAGAAGACTACAGAAGACAATTTAGTATATGTCAAACGTCAAATTTTTTCTGGTGAGGATTGAATACAATACCTTCTCACTCCAGCTGGGACAGCACGATGCAGTATGCAATGCTGAGCAGGATCCAGGGCATCGTTAATAGTATGAGGTACTTTTATTGATCCTAGAAGACCAGAAGACCTGGTAGAATTTACACTAGAAGTAAGACGAGTAACAAGAAAGGCAAAGTAAATTAGGTCTAATTCTTGGATTACGGAATAGAGATGTACATACTGATACAAAAACTCATTCCAGAAAAAAGTGAATAATTCTAGTGGACAAACGAGCCTTTCAATTATATTCTAAAAGAAGACAACAAAGTGAAATAAGGATGAGAAAGAGAAAAGAATATATTAGTTGTTTGCTCTCTCGCCAATGTTCGGATTCGAGATGCTTATACAACCCTAAAAGATGTTGGTGCCGGTGCTTGATTGCACTTGGGAAGTAGTGTTCTCACCTTTGATTTGTGGGTGAACCCAAAGAGAAAACGTGAACAGAACCAGAAGAACTAGTTGCAAGAAGAATATCTGGAAGTTCTGTTGCTGGCGCGAATGACAAAGAAAAGATATTTGAAGGGTATGATCCTCTCCTGAAGCTATATGACTGCCAATGGACACGATAAGATCCATTAAGGTATTGAAATAACAATCAATCAAAAGGCATAATTCGAATGACATAGTAACACAGAAGCATCAATTACCAACAATGTTAATGGCATAGAACATAAAAAATCACAAGCGAAATGGTACTTTCTCAGTTCTCAGCTCCCTATGGAAAAGGCATAATACATTAACCAACACTCATACTTGGCCTCAGCTGGCAAGTTAAGCCCTCCAACTTTGAGAGTGCACGTCTAAACACCTCAACTGACGATTAAACACACCAACTCGTTAGCGCTGTGTCTGGTGGGCACTTGACACTGATGTGACACATAAATTTTGGAGGTGTCTAGATATGTGAGTTGGAGTGTTCAACTGACACCGTGGAGACAAGTTGCGATGTTTAAATGTGCATAATTGAGGCCAAGTTTGAGCGTCTGTTTATGATTATGCCTATAATAGTTTGAAATATAATAGAACAAACTATTTACTTGTTCAGTTGTTTTGCATAAAACTCAAACTAGTTCTAGAATTTTAAGATGAACTCGAAGGTCGTTAGTGCACATACCAATACAAAAGCTCTATGATTTAAAGGGAGGGATAAATATCTTAAAACATATACCCATTGCTTATTACTATCACATTTAGACGCAAATGTTCTTGAGAGTTCACCTTAGTTGCATCTGAAACAAGATGAACTCTGATCATAGTCCCTTGTTCAGATGCCGTTGCAATGTGAGTCCCACCAGATGAAAGACTCAAGACCGCCAATGGTGAGCGATGAGCATCTATCTGCATTTTATAACAATTACTGAGATAAGATAAACTCTTCCATCTTGTAATGAAAAAAAAAAGAGAGAAAATGATGGTAAAATAGTTGGTTTAAAAAGCAAGGAAAAAGCTAAACTCTTCAAAAATATGATGTATAACATCTCAAACTCATTGATCTTATTATAGATGATCGTGTAAAATCAATACATCACAGTAAGAAACACGACCTCACAGTGCAAACGGAGGTCGGAAACATTATAGACTAACAAAGATCCTTTGGTTGTACTTGCTGGAAGAGCCAAAAATGAACCATCCAAGCTGGGTGAAAATGCACAAAGTCCTGAAATTGAAACAAGAACTCGTTGTTATGTGCTAGGCCAACTGGAAACTTTATAAGCATCCACTTCATTAAACAAAAACTTGAAAGGTATAACACAGTGACTTCTTTTATGCTTTCCTTTTCTGTCGATTTTTTAGGAAGGGTGGGGAATGTCATCTCCAATGATTATTCGAGTCATGTTCCACTCCAATCTAGTAAACAAGATTAAGAATGAAGCCATTAAAACTTGAACAAAAGACTTTCAAATACACCTTTCGGATTTGGCACCGTATCAATTGTGTCCAGTATCTTAAGACTGTTTATATCATAAATAAATGTCTTCTCCTGCAATATGACAATCAATCTGCAAATTCGAGGACATTGTTTGAAAAAGAATCAACAAGGGAAAAATAACAAAATATGAGTTGTTAGTCAAGACTGACAACAAAATTGATTGGCGTTAGCAATCAAGTTAGAAAGACCAAATATATCCATTCTGTACTGATTCAGAATCAAAGTGCATAGTTCATAACACGAGGAAAAAGAATCCTAACAGCCACAAGAAAATTATACTTCCTCTTCAATTCACTTGTTTTACTTTCCTTTTAGTTCGTTTCAAAAAGAATGTCTCTTTCCTTTTTTGGCAACTCGTTAATACTAAATTTCCACATGACATGTTTAAGACCACACGATTAAAGGGAAATTTGGTACATTCTATGCATCTTTAGTTTGAGGTGACAAGATTCAAAAGTTTTCTTTACTTTCTTAAACCTTGTGCCTAGTCAAAACTAGACAAACAAATTGGAACAGAATATGTAAGCCTTTTGTTACAATAGGACATATTAATTAGTATGATCTTCGACTAATGATAGTAAACATTGTCAGTTCAATAAGAACAAAAATATAGCATCAGCAGGCAGAACGAGCAAAGCACCGCCAGTGACTCTCACTTAACGGGAGTGAAAAGTTATCCGACATATAAAGTTAACAGCAATGGTACACATAAATTTCTCCATTGCGTTTATACTTGATGAAAAACGCAACAGCCATACGGTCATGTTTAAGATTAGCATGTTATGGTCGGAAGCTGGATCAAAGGAGATTACTTTTGCATCTCTGCCAAGATGAGACTACAGTCTGTGCATTTCAAATAAATTCTTATCGATTGTTTTAATATTTTTTAATCAAGATAAAGATAAGGAGGAGGCTTTTGGTATATTTTACATATCTTTAGTTTAAGACTACAAGATTCAAAAGTCTTCTTACTTTCTTAAACTCCGTGCTAAGCTAAAACCAACAACAACATACCCAGTGGAATCCCACAAGTGGAGTCTAGGGAAAGTAGAATATACACAGACCTTACCACTACCTCATAAAGGTAGAGAGGTTGTTTCCTGGGAACCCTCGTCTCAAAAACACATAAGCTAAAACCAGACAAACAAATTGAAATGGAGGGAGTAAAAAGTATGAACGGAATGTCATTGTGGATAGAATAGAATCCACTTTCTAGGGCCTTGGAATTCCTTAAGTCGTGCAGCTAGACTCAAATCAATAGTGTAGCAATATCACGCAAGAAACTCCGCCTTTGATACACTAAAAAGGCAAACAACCTGAACGAGAATAGCTCCATTCAATCTAATGTACAACTTTCTTTGAACCAAAAAAGTTTATCCCTCTAAAACATCAAACTTTTCTTGTTACAGTGATAATATCTGGATACAACATGTCATACAAATGAAATCCGAACAAAGAGAATGTTCAATAAATCAAATTAGTATACCTTTTCTTATTCATGCGAACAGCAAGGATAGAAGTTAAGAAGTTTAGTTCCTCGAGAGCTACTCCAGTCATAGTATTAAACAAACAGAGTCTTCGAGGTGACAAAGACGGCTGTTGATTTGACACAAGTAGTAAGAAACTGATCAGAAATATCATAGATCAATGAATAATTAAAAGGACTAAATTAGAGCTTAGTAAATTACGGAACCTGTTCACCAGCTCCAACAATTGCGAGAAGACTTGAGCTAAACAACATTTCTACTATAATAAATGCTCCAGCAGCTACCAAGAAAATTCAATTTGTAAGGATATTGAAGCTAACTTGTATCCCTAAGTTTGTAATGCAAATGCAACAAAAACGAACATGATGTTATAAGATTGTTATGCCCCCGTAGGTTCCATTTTGACACAAAAATATGTGAACTTTTATCTGGATATCGATTATCAACTACATTGAAGCGACAAGAACATAATAACTACACCTGTGTCTCAAACAAGTTGGGGCCTGTTATACAAATGAAAAAACAGATTACATTTTTATCTGAATTTCCTTCTAGCTGATCTTTACAAGAAAGCAACTACACTTAAAAGTTGTGCAACTTTCTAATTTTTCCAAAGAATTTGAAGTTATTAAATTGTGGAACCTATCCACAGCCCCTAAAATTGCAAGAACGAATGAGCTAAACAACATTCCTACAATGATGAATCCCCCAAGGCATTCGGGACTTGACACTTGGACACAGGGAAGCTTGCCCCAAGGTCCTTCATTTGGAATAATCCTTTTCCTTTCCAAAGTGGATTCCTCCTTGTTTTCCCCTTTGACATATGCCAAACTCCACTTTTGTTGTTGCCAGGTGGGATCATTCATTCAACCTCAGTATTGACATTCAAGACACCTTTTTCTATCGAATAGATAATCTTCAAACCACGACTCCAATGACGGTTTCCATTTGACTTTATCTTAGGTGACAGGGGCAAGATAACACTTCATAAAATGCGCAAACTACCAAAAGTCAATTTTTCAAGATACTAAGGCTAACTTGTATCACTAACTTGTACCCATGGTGTGGCTTAGTGGTCAATAGAGTGGATTGAAAACCATAATCTCTCAAGTTAAAATCTTAGCAGAGCCAAAAACATTAGGAAGTCGTTTGGTCTGAGGTACAAGGTATAATAATCCAGGTATAAATGCAAAATTATTTTCCTACATTTGGTTAGAAGTATTAGGAGTCCTTGGATTATTTATCCCACCATTTATACCATAGTGATAGGATAAGTTATCCCAAATTCTTGGTGGGATAACTTATCCCACTATATAACTTATTCCCAACCAAACGACCCTTAGGTGATTTCTCCATGCGCCTTGATCGATATAGTCACCATAGGAACTGCTCAAGGGACACGCAAGCTTTCTCCAGACACCACGACTAAGAACTACTTGAGGTACACACAAGCTTCTCTAGACACCACGATTATAAAAAACTTTGTGATACAGATGCAACAAAAAAGATCATAACTTTAAAGACTGTTCCATCACATACCATCCATTTCAACACTAAATCATAGAACTTTTCAGCTGGATATTGCTTAATGCTTATCAACTACTACAAATAACCAACAAAACAACAATAACTACACATCAATCTCAAACAAGTTCAAGTCAGCCATACCCTTTAAATAAAAATACCATTTTTATCTGATATTTACAAGAAAGCAACTAAATACTAGTTTTTTCCAAAATATTTGAATCAAAATCAAAACTTTATAAACTTTAAAGAAACCCCTTTTAGCTCATAAGTGAATACTGCACAAAAATTAATTTTTAAAAAAAAAAAAACATAAAAATTGCAGATCTCTACTTACATCTTTCATAAAGGAGTCTTCCAGTATTACAATCAAAGATTTTAAACCCTTCCCTTGTTCCAATAGCAAAGCAACTAAATAATGCAAAAAAAAAAATTAAGAATTACAACAAATAGTAAAATCAAGATTAAGAAATCATTAATACCCATTAAAGAATTTCTTGTAAATTGGAGGATTACCTGTTATCTTGATTAAATGAAGCACAAAGGATTGGGTAAGAAGAGGGTTGATTTGCCATTTGATTCTAAAGAAAATCAATTTGCAGAGAAAGCTTGAAGATGCAGTCAGCAGTATTTAAAAAGTTTTTGTTTTGCTTTTTACAAAAATATTTCGTATTTGCATTAAAATTCGATTAATTCAAATACTATAATTTATTTTTTTAGAATGGGAATAATTGAAATTTGGAATATATAATTAAAGGGTGTTGAATATTTATATTAGATCTCGACTAAGTAAAATAAATATATATATATATATATAAGGCCATGTTTTAGGATAGAAGCATAAATTTTTTAATATCTAAATTATAACTTGAGATATTTAGAATTTATATTTAAAATTCGATTAATTTGAATAAATATATAGGGCCTATTTTTAAGAACATAATTTTTTTTTATAACTAAAATTTGAAATATGTGATTAAGAAAATAGAATCGTAATTGTACCACCATAATCTAGACGGGTAGATTTAAATTAGACTCTTCCACTAAATGATTTTTATTATATTATTAATTGCCATTTCTATCCATTTGAATGATTCGTTGAAATGTTCTTTAAATTTTCTAAAAGTTAATATATTTTTTTATTAAATATTTATCGAACTTACTATTAAAAAAAATAATGAGAATTATATTATCAATAGTTTAGGAACGAAATCAATAATTTTGAACAAGTTGAAGAGCGTTTTTAATACTTTTAACTTTATTTATCTATACAACTATATTTGACAAAAGTATAATACCATTAATAATCATGATAGATTTTGAATATTCACAAGCAAAAATAACTAAAGGTAAAAAAATGAATAACTAAAGTTAGATTTCTCTTATTTGATGTTTGATATTTGATTTGAAATTTTTGTCTAATTTAAATTTGTACGTTATAAGACGTATTAAAGTAGAAATTGTTTTTGAACCTGTGATCTCTCCTCATTAAGCGTGAGGAGATTATATCATCCTAGCACAACTTTTGAAATTGTTCATTATTTGTCGATTTTACACCTGATACTTTAATTTTACTTTAAATTTTAAAACTAAGTAAAATAATTAAACTTTTAGGGTGTGTTTGGTATGACTCAAAAAAGATTATTGTTTTCTTAATTAGTGTTTGATAAAATATCTTAGGAGCAAGAGATTAAAATATTTTTAAACTAATCAAACAAATGTTATGACACACTAAAACTAAATGTAATTAAATCCTTATTGAACAATTTTTTAAATGCATATATATAATTATTTCATTGCTAGTGATATCCAAATTGATGGACAAATAAGACTTATTGACAATTTAGAATATATTGAAATATATCATTATTTAATTTAGCAAGTAAATGTGGCTTAATGTTCAGATAAAAACTCCAGACTCCAGACAATTTATAATATATTGAAATATATATATATATATATATTACTTTTGCCCCGATGTATGTAGCATGGATAGATTTTTAAGAGCTAAGCAAATGTTGTTAGTTATTGAGATTTATAATTTATTAGGGGTAATATTATGAAATTAACTAGCCGAAGTGCCTTAAATTTCTTTTAAATAATTAATAAAAATGATATAATAAAATCAACCAGTCGAAGCAGGCACATCAAAATGTAATTGCTTGCTGAAGCAAGCATGCCGATACCGATTTAGGTAATATTAGAAATTCATAGCTGAAGCAACAGAAGAAATAATTAATAGAAACTACGCAGCAAAATCATGCAGTTGAAGTAGACACATTAATCAACAGTTGTCTTTTAAAAAGAAATAATTAATTAGGAGCAATATCTTAAATTCATTAGTTGAAGAAATAATTAATAACAATGACATAAAAAAATCAAGCAGATGAAGCAGGTACGTCAATGCATAGATATCTGCTTAAGTAGGCATATCGATATCGAGCTGCCTATAAAAATGACATAATAAAATCAAACCGTTGAAACAGACATGTCAATGAATAATTGTCTGCTTAATCAAGTAGTTAAAGTAGACACGTCAATGAACAGTTGCATGCTTAAGCAAACAACTGAAGCAGACATGTTGATACCGAGCTGCCTGTACTCTCTCTTTTGTCTAGTTAGAAAGTCATATAAATCACAATAATTAAAAAATTTTAAAATTTTATTAGCATCACATAAATTGAGACAAGAAAAATAACGTATATTATTTAAAAATTATATTAAAAATAATTAATAATTTAAAAGTAATTTAAAAATTATATTAAAACTTAATACACATAAATTAAGATAAAATAAATAATAGGCTCACAAAAAACTCAAAAAAATCGACGAAAATTACAATAACCTCCCATAACATGGAGAGAAGGGAAATGTAATCGTCATCACCGTCCACATCATTTAAAGAGTTAAAATCCAAAAAATTAATTACTCTTACTATATAATCTATATGTATTTTATAGTTTATAATTATGCAAAGAGTTATTATTTTATTTTATAAGTTGGGTTTGGTTCTTTCAAGTTAATAAACATGTTAACCATAAATGCAATACAATACCTTGATTCTTGATATCAAAAATCATATTCATATATAATAACTTTAAATAGTTTCGTACAAAGTTCTAAAATATTAGATTAAATTTTATCGACATTTTAACTAAAAACTTATAAATTTGAAAAGAAACTTAAGAAAATTATAATAACTTATAAATGTTAATTATAATTTTATAATACATAAAATAGAAATTTTGCAATAGTTATAATAATAAAATCTAGCTTGTTTGATCGTTCATTCTAAGAAATAGAAATATAAATAGAAAACATTCTCGAGAAAAAGCTCCATGACCTAGTGGTCGAAATCAAAACTTGGTACATGTTAAGTAGAGAAAGATAGAAAAACACATTCCTTGCGAACCATGCACCACTAACAATAAAAAATTTCTCCAATATGGAAAAAACATTACTAAAGGAAAGCAACATAAGAGTTTCGAACTATGCACCACTGACCATCAAAGATTTCTCGAATATAAAAAAAATCTCAATTACAAGTAAAAAAAATATTACCAAAAGGAGAACAACATGAGAGTTTCGAAACATGCATCACTGACCATCAAAGATTTCTTGAATATAGAAACAAACATCTCAATTACAAATGAAAAGAAAAAGCCAATATAATGGAAGTTATTAGTTACATAGTGCAGTCGTATGGTATCGAGTTGGAGGGCAGGAGGTGTAAAAGTGTAGTGAAAAGGTGTATTTACATTAGTCCCAAACACTCCTAAAAAGTGAAATTACCAAACATGGCAAAGTCCTACTTCCACACCATCTTAGGCATCTAAAGAAAACCAACAAACAAAAAATCAACTTCCTTTTTCTTCACAAACATGCTTTTGATAGAGTGAATTGGGGTACTAACTTAAAGAAATTTGAAAAGAACAAGGTAAGCTATTTTTGTTTCCTTTAGGATACTTTGCTATTTTGAGTCGAGGGTCTGTCGAAGATAGCATCTCTACCCCTATATAGGTAGGGATAAGGTATGCGTATATCGTATCCTCTGCAGACCCCACATGTGTGATTGTGGTATGTTGTTGATATTTTGTTATTATCTTGGACCTGAAAGCTCCATGGCATGTGTGTCATAGTCATCATCCATCATCCCAAACATGGTCAAATGATCATGCTCATTGTCATCATATCCAAGAGGGACCATAGAATGTTTAGTCTGAATTGTGTTACTGTTTTTGGTTAGAGAAAAGTTTGTGCCTGAGCCATCATAGTTATGAGATGCAGCCCATTTTTCAGCAAGGCCATCGCCTTCGAGCATACGGACCACCTCAGACATCTTGGGACGATGGGACGGAAGGTACTGAGTACAGAGTATAGCCACTTGTAGCATCTCCCCAACATCTATCCTGTCGTAGTTGCTCCCAAGCTCTCTGTCGATGAGCGATTCAACGTTCTTCTCCTGCTGCATTTTCCTAACCTGCAATGAAGCCATTCTTGTTATTAAGCAGCATTTCAGGAGAAAACGTTGTTGCATCCGCGTCGGATTATCAAAAAATGGACTACTTTTTGGAGGACTCGACATGCACCTGTCTACATTTTTAAGAGTCCGACCAACATAGGTTAAAAAATCACTAAATTGTTACTGGAGGTCCATTTTTTCAAAAATGACAACGCATGCATATTGGAGTCTTCAAAAGTAGTGTATTTTTGGAGGATCCCACACAGGTGCAGCGACTTTTTTGGAGAGTCGGAGAAATATAGAGTTTAATAACTGGTAGATGAAGAAAGAAACATACATACCCATTCAAGTACTGCTCCTTTCTGGTTTACTGTTTTTCCCAATTCAAGAGCTCTCATTCCAGTTATAAGCTCTAATAAGAGGATACCAAATCCAAACACATCCGTTTTCTCAGATGATTGACCTGTGGAAAGGTATTCAGGAGCAATGTGTCCGACTGTGCCACGAACAGCTGTGGTAACGTGAGAGTCAGCATGATCGAGGAGCTTTGCAAGGCCAAAATCCCCGACAACAGCTTCGTAGAAGTCATCCAATAGGACATTTGCCGCCTTCACATCTCTGTGGATTATCTTCGGATCACATTGCTCGTGGAGATATAGAAGACCTCTAGCAGCTCCAATCGCAATCCTCTTCCTAGTATTCCAATCTAGTGCTGGTTTTCCTGTCATCGTTAAGAATGACTACAATCCATCATTTTCTCAAAGTCTAATAAGACCAATAGGGACAATAGCACTAAAAACTCTTCGCCTTCAAGAATGTTCATCTAGTAAACAAGAATTTCATCAAACAAAATACTCCCTCCGTTTTCAATTTTTTTGTCTTACTTTCATTGTTTGGCGACTCTTTAGTTTTAACGTTCCAATTACTTTCTTAAACTCCCTATCAAATCAAAACCAAACAAACATAGTAGAATGATATAAGGCATGTGATCGGATAGAAAGAGTACACAAAGTGTTTACCTCTAAGTCTCAATGCAACACTGCCATTAGACATGTAAGGATACACGAGAAGTCTCTCGTTCGGGGTAGCACAATAACCAATTAACCTGAGCAGATTTCTATGTACTGCCAAGCTAATTAGCTCCAACTCCATCCGAAACTGTGATTCTCCCGCTGTCCCACTAATGTCTTTCAGTCGTTTCACAGCGACCAACGAGCCATCCCCCAACTTTCCACGGTAAACATTGCCAAATCCTCCAGCACCAAGAATGTTCTTGGAGCTGAAATTGTTCGTTGCACGTTGAAGTTCTTTAAATGTGAAGCTTCTGAGATTTCCCAGTCTAACTAGATCCTCATCTTGCACATCTGGAACAAAAAATACGAAACTTAAGTACCTATGAACCATCGTCAAATAGACGAAATGTTATAAATACTAACTCACCATTAATGTTCAGAATACACTGTTTCCTGTTTTGGTTCCTTTTCCAAATTATGAATCCGAAACCTAAGAGGAAAAGAGAGATGAAGCTGATACTCAGTCCCATTGCAACGGCTAGTCTTTTCGAGTTGTGTTTACCTGGTTACAACAGAACGAAGTTTAAGAGAATTGAATCATATTATGTCAAAACATTGTTGAATCATGACAAATTTTTCTAAACTTTACCCTTGGAATCAATGTCGAACGATAGGGGCATCAGGTTCACTGATCCGAAGCAAGCCTCAGTGGAGTGATTTCCACAAATTAAAGAGTTACCCACGACACTTCGGAAACATCAAAGATAAAGAAAAATCACAATTAGAACTCAAACAAGACGATTTTTACGCCCAAAAGAACACAAATATAATTCAACATAACAAGAGTTGAGCAGAGAATTCATACTTGAAAGTTCTGGTAGGAAATTTCGGAATAGGTCCACTCAGATTATTGAAAGACAAGTCCCTGAAAGAATAAGAGGTTCACAAAATCAGAACACACTATTCAACGACGAAAACAATAACAACAACAACAACGCCTTGATCCCAAACAAGTTGGGGTCGACAATATGAACGACCACTTTCATTTAAGCTCATTGCATATCATCATCATAAGATTAAATAAAAGTGAAATATAAGTTCAGAGTATAATAATAACTCTCAACACAACAAACTATTCATTTCCTACATAAAAACTGAACACACTATACGACGACGAAAACAAAAACATCACAGTCCCAAACAAGTTGGATTGGTGATATGAAACCCCAATTTCAAGTTCATTTCAATCATCGTCATACTAAATAAAATAAAAGTGAAAAATGAGTTAAAAGCACAATAATACTCCTAAACAGAACACACTAGAAGTTTCCTTTCCACAAAAACAGAACACACTACATGACAACAACCTAAGTTGCTTGGACTCTTCACTTTTGGTGTTGCCCCCGTTTCAACACGACATGGGTGTGGCTGTGGGATCCGTGTCCAATTTGGTCAACCAGTTTCGGTTTCAATGGGGAAAGTTTGGACGGTTTCAATGATTTCTGTAATCAATACAAAAGTGAAGGTAAAATTGAAGAAAATGGAGTACCTTCTATATAAAAAAATTTATGTCACGCTTTTTTCTTTAATCTCCTTTCAGGTTCTCTACGTAATATCTCATAATTTAGGTTTTATTACTCTATTTTTAGATATTTTGATTATTTTTAGGCGAATCCCCGTGCACCCATATCCATATCCCTGAATCTTAAACATTAGATCATGAAAGATATCCGCACCGTACCGGACACCCCTAAAAAAAACAGAACAAACTATTTAATGTCCTTTAAACAAAAAAAGCTTTAACATAAGGCTGATCCAAGAAAGTGACTAGATAATTACAGTGAAGATTGTGTGTCTCAATTCTCAGAACATTCAGACAAAAGAATAAAACAAAATCAAACACAAGTCATAGATTTAAAGTAAGTATACTCACAAGAAAGCAAGTTGAGGGACCCTTGCTAAAGAAACAGGAATAGCACCAGACAAGCTGTTGTTGTTTAACCTTCTACTCCATTACAAGACAAACCCCAGAACAAGACATCAATAAAGAAAAAACATTTAGTCAAAGAATATGATAGAACATAAACAATGGTCAACATGAGTAAACAACAACATACCCAGTGGAATCTCACAAATGGGGTTTAGGGAGGGTAAAATGCACGCACACCTTACCACTAACTCAAATAGATAGAGAGGTTGTTTTCGGAATTCCACAACAAATAAAGGAAAAAAAGTGCTCAGAAAAACAAGAGAAAATGGTAAAAGCCACACTAAAAAGTATCACAATTTTGAGTGTTTTTCCTACTTGAATTATCACCAATAATTTATCAAAACACACATCAATTATCAGTTGTTCACGTATTTCTTCTAGGAAAATGGAACAAATAGTAACAACCAAGATGTGTTTTTGATAACTAGTTGATGTTAGTTCAGGTAGCAAACACACAAAACCGTGATAGTTCATATGTGTTTTTGACCGTTAACTCTAAAACCACACTTTAAAGCTAAGTTGCTCGGACTCTCCAAAAATGTTACCGCACCCATGTCAAATCCTTCAATAATACATTATTTTTGGAGGATCCGACACGCACTCGTTAGATCCTTCAATAGTACATTTTTGAAGAGTCCAAGCTATGATAAAAGTATCACAATTTTGAGTGTTTTCCTACTTGAACTATCACCAATAATTTATCAAAACACACATCAACTATCAATTGTTCCCATAATTCAACTAAGAAAATGGAACAAACAATACTAATAACCAAGATGTGTTTTTGATAAATAGTTGATGTTAGTTTAGGTAGCAAACAGGCAAAACCATGATAGTTCAGATGTGTTTTTGACCGTTAACTCTAAAACAAAACAACAAAGTAATCTTAATAATCACACAAAATGAAAATACTGAAAGTAAAATCCACTTACAGATACTGAAGACTGTTTAACAGACCCAAAGAATCAGGAACATGACTAGAGAAATGGTTATTAGACAGATCCAATGTTTCAAGATTTGGAAGTTTTCCTAGCTCTCTTGGAATATGCCCAGAAATGTTGTTGTTTTGCAATAAACTATGTAAAAATTAAAAGCACAATTTTCAATATATAACAAATTTAACCAAATGGGGTCATCAAAATATGAAAATATATACAAAAAAGAATCAGCTTACACTTGTTTAAGGTTTGTAAGATTTGATATCATCCCAGACAAAACCCCAGATAAACCTTGACTTGGAGCTCCTCTACACACAAAAAAATTAATCATTTTGATAAAACAGTGAAAAAGTTTCAATCTTTGACAACTAATACTATACACAAACCTTACTACTACCTCACAAATATACAGAGACTGTTTCCGAAAACTAATATAATCATATAGTACCATATTCCAAAAAAACAAAAAAAACTATTTAACATACAGTGCAATAACAAGATTTTCAGAAGAACAAGTGATCATAGCCCAACTACAAGGATCAACAGAATCTTCATCCCAATTACTTAAAGCTCCTTTAGGGTCATTCAAACTTCTCCTTATAGCAATCAAAGCTTCCACTACACATACAACAAAAAAACAAAAAATTAATTCTTGAAAAAACAAAAAAAATGATAAATGGGGTTCTTTTTTTTTTTTTTGTTTACCTTCATGATTCCTAGCTTCATATGAAAAACAAAGAATGGGGTAACACAGAAGAAAAATCAAGAAAATGGAAGCCATTGATGGTACTAAACCAAGAAAATGAAACCAAATGATTCAATACATAATATTAAGCAAACCCCATGAATTTATTTAACATATTGGTTCATAAAAAAGAATAAAAATGGTTTCTGTTTTTTTCAGTCAACAAAAAAAAGTAAGAGAGAGTGAGAGAGGAGGAAGTAAAGAAACAGGTTCTTTATCAGTCTGTCTATTTTGTTGGTATTTGTACCAACTCTGCTTCTCCTTTTGCTTTATCTGAGTTTGTTTTATTTATTTTTTTCCAATTTTTTTCTCTTTTTTTTTCTTTTTTGTACTGTGTTTTTGGTGTAAGAGAATCAGGTGGAGATGATATCAAGAAAATCAGTGACAGTAAGAGGACTCATAGAGAGTAGAGGGCTTTTTTCTGTTTTTTTTTTCTTTTTTGGAGGTCAGAATTTGTGAGTGACAGCAATAATGGTCGGAGATATTCGATATCTATATTAAAATCTTGATTAAATTTATGTTTCAGATTGAAAAGTTTGACACTTTTTATCATAGGTTATTTTTATACTCAGGACTTAAACATATTTGGTTAAGAATTAAAGAATATAAAGATTGAATTTTTTCTTCTCAACTGGTATTCGTATTCTCATAGGTGAAGTTAAGATCGAAGTAAAACTTATGGCGTTGAAATTCTAATCATTATAAGTTATTTGAGTTCTAAATTAGCGATTTTGTACATGTTCACTGGACTTTCTAAGACAAATATAAGATTTGTATTAAAATGACAGAATTCGTAATTTGTATTTTTGGTTTAGCACTTTCTCTAGTAAGGTTCGACATAATCAAAATGATGTTGAAAAGTCTGACATTAACATAATCAATGAATTTATTAAGACAAATATACGATTTAAATTTAAATAATTGAATTCAGTCCAACTCTCCTCCTATTTGTGCTGTTGTCAAACTAAATTCGAATTATATCGAAAAGTCTCGCATTGTGAATAAAGAATTTCTTACTAAGTCAACCTTAAATCCAAAATTTCAAACCCAAAAACTATAACTTAGAAAAATAAGGGTTTGTTTGAGGTAAATTATTCATACATAAAATTAGTACAGATATCTGATGTGCAGTTTAAAAAACCACATAACTAATACATGTATAACATAAGTTATATTTATACATGATAGAACATGAAATAACTAATTTCTACATAAATTACCGCATAACTAATTCCTACATTTATAATATTCGCATAACTCTAATGAATTGGATGAGTGTCTTGGAGTAACTAGTAAAGTTATTTTCATGTGACTAGGAGATTACAGATTCAAACCTTTACAATAATCTCTGACAAAAATACAAGGTAAGACTGCATACGCTTAGACCTTTGTGATCAGGCTCTTACTCGAACTTTACACATATCAAAAGTTACCAAATTTGCTTTTTTCCTGTATAACTCTAACGAACTGCCTACGATTTTTGAGTATTTTTCACTCCACCGCAAATTTTACCAAAAAACAGAACAAATCATTACTTGTGTATGGGAGCAAGAAAAGGCAAAAGAAGAAAATGTGTGAAGTATTTTTGTAAGAAAAGAGAAAACACACTGTTTTGGTTCTGCAAGTACTACTCTCTATATAATTTTGTTCTTTCTGATAGCCTACTAAGAAAAGACTTGACAATACTATATAATAATTAATGCTATATTTCCTTTTCCAATGTTTAAAACTCTTAATTTATTTTATTTATTTACTAAAGTTTATATTAAATTATTATATAAATTATTAAAGTTTATATTTAAATTATTAAATAATATTTCATGGCCGGATGGAGTTAAAGATTTACTATTTTTTGGCTTTGGGGTATAATGGAATAAAGCAAAATGGCTCTTTAAACTGTCTGCGCTTCTTTCAATTGTGAAGTAGCAGTTAATCAATACTACTGCTTTGGGCGGAAGCCTTTGAGGCAATTGGGTAATGTTGTTGTTGTTGTACTAAAGTTTATATTAAATTATTGGTGAAAATAATAAATAACATACTCAGTCGAATATCACAAGTGAGAGGTCTGAGGAAGGTAAAACATACACAGACTTACTACTATGTTATTGAGATAGAGAAGTTGTTTTCGAAAAATTCTCATTTCAAAAATCAAGTCTCATAAACAAAAGATACTAGATATGAAAAAACGACTAATAATAAAAGATAAAATAATAGTATAAAAGTACCATAAATGTTAATGAAAATAATAAATGGTAAGTTGTAACAAACATTAAAAGTTTATAGTAGAAAGTTACATACTCCCCTATTTTATTTCACTTTATTTATCTTATTTTATTGTATTACACAAATCCCAATTTTTTAAACTAATTTCAATTAATATCAATTTTTTTTCAAAAGTATCAAAAATTTCTTCTTGTTGATACAATAAAATAAAAACAGTGATACATGTCGAAAAGGTAGGAGCATTACGAAATTTTTAACTATGATATATGGAGAAGTAGGAATTGTAGTTTGTATCAATAGATGTTGCAATTTTGTATCATTTAAGGGATTTTTGAAATTTTTTTAAAATAGTGGAGATTATGTGAAATTATGTAAAACATAAGCTGTGCATTTCTGTAATTTTTTCCATTTTATTTCAGAATGAAATTTAAGCATTTGATTATATTTTATTGTAATTTTTTAATAAAAAATTAAAGTGAAAAATAATATAATTGTGATTAATTATGAATATAGATTGAGTTAATTTTTATTTCTTGTTACTAATTTAAAGTGAAAAAAACCCAACAATTTCACCCTTTTGTTGTTTATAAAATTTTTGGAATTTTGAAACTCAATTTGAAGTTGAATTCTGAAACTTTATGACCAATTACCTTTTTTAGAGTTCAACTTCGAAAAAAAATCGTGGTCAAACATCTGAGAAAGAAAGAAGATTTTTGAATTTTTATGATTTTAAATTAAAGATATGTCAAATGTATCAAAATATTATTTAATATTGTAATCTTAAATATGTCAGATGAAAAATTAAAATTAAAAATTATCCCTCCAAATTTTTTTTTTTTTGATAAGTGTCTTGAATTTTTATTTTTTTCACGGTGCTAATATTTGTCTTGATTTTTAATTTTTATTTTATTTTACAAATAGAAAAAAAACACTTAAAAAAGGTGTTGATATGACAGAAATCCATTAGTCACAATAAAGTAATCCTCTTTGTAGGTGTTACTTTATTTATATTTACATGAATTTAGTGATACATTCATGATTATAGCTAATTAGGTATAATTACTAATTTAATCACTTTTTTTTCTAATCTAGATGGTCAATATTAGATTGTTAGGGGTGGTCTGGTACGGAGGATAACATCAAATAGTCTCGAGATTAAATTATAGTTTCACTCAATTTATTCTCTGGCTGACAACTTCAGAATAATAACTAATATCGAGATAAGTTATCCCTCCGCTTGGATGGTATAGTAATCCCGAAATAACTTTTCTGGGAAGAAAGTAGGTAAATGACAAATATTTGAACTCTTTTTATACATTATTTTTCATATTCATAAAGGATATTTTGTAAATAAATATTTGATTCTTAAAATTAATATAATGCATATTATTTTGAATAGAACAAACCAAACACTCAATAAAAAATAAATAATATCATCATAAATTATCCCACTGTGATTAATTTCATCACAACTTATCGCATCATAATCTATGTTCAAACCAAACGACTCCTTAGAGCTTGTTTGGCAGGAGAAATAATTAATTTGAGATTAATTTTTTTATATATTAAAATTGAGATAAAATTATAGGATAATTTATTACGAAATTAATTATTTCAAAATTATAATATTATTTATTGAGGATGGAATTAATAATTCCTAGAATTGTATATTCTTAAATTTGAAATATCATGTCTTTTCAATGTCATTAATCAATTTATTCACATTATTGACAAGAAATAAAAGTTATTATTTTTTGAAAGGGTAAAATAAAAAGGGAAAGGTTAAAAGACTATTGATCCATCACTAGAAGAGCTCAATTAATGATAAGCTAATTAAAAGCAAGTTACTATAATTGAAGTCGTCAACAAAAACAACAACATATCCAGTCAAGTTTCATAAGTGGGGTCTGAAAAGAGTATAATTTATGCAGATCTTATTGCTACCTCATAGAAATAGAGAGACTGTATCTTGTGAAAGTTATTAATCATTTTTGTTCATCATTTTTCCTCATAGGAAAAGTATTTATTTTATTAGAAGTAATAAAGATTGAGGAAGTGAAAAGAGAAGTAAATAAATTTACCCAACACTTTTTCATTTACTATGTAAGAATTATTATCTAATGTGTCTTTTGGACAACATCATTATCAATTGTAAACAATTTTACTAAGTAAATTCATGTTATATTTTGGAAAAGTTTTTATTTTTTTGCTTTTATTTCGATATAAGAATTTACTTAATATTCATTTTCACTTATTTTCAAAAGTTTGTTAGTCTCTTTTTTTCAATCTGTCCTCGTCGATTCACCCTTCATCACTCAATATCGCAAGTAATGTTTGCCGCCCCACCACTATACCAAAAGAATGTTCAATTCTGATATTATATATGTCATAATTCAAACTCATGACATGTATTGTTCACTTTGACCCAATATCTCTCACGAATTTATCTTTTGTCGTTATTAAGTCCAAAAATAATGAGCTTCCAGTTTCTCATTCGCCTAAAATGTTACGTGTTTGTTTTTTTCAAAAACTCTATCGAGCTAAAAGCCCATCAATCCTTCTCTTTGATCTGCCCTCTTCGATCCAGGATTACTAACTTTTCAATTTTCCTAAAAAGTTCTAGGAGTAGTATTTGGAACAAGTCAATTTTTCAAGATTTTGGAGACTTTTTTCAACAAAAACAAACTATAAAAGGGAAGTCTCTTCAAACAAACAAGTATCCTTGTCCCTCTCAAATATCTATTTTTCAATAATTAACTTACTTATTTTATATTAATTAGTGATCTGAAATTAATAGGTACATTCAAAATCGTGGTAGGAACTCATAAAATTTAAATTCTCAATTCGTCTTTAAAACAAGAACAAAGCAACTGGAAAGAGAAATATCTATTAGATCAAAATCCAAAAACTCAAACAACATGCAAATTATTCCAAATTGATAAAATTCCAACTTTTTTGTTCCTTAAATTTCCTAACAAACAAAAAAATAAAAATAAAAATTAAAGGAATTTGACATTTATTTTTTTTTCTCTCAAATAGAGTTCATAGAATGTGGGGAATATTACCAACCCCCTCAACTAGCATAATTGTTTTCCTCCACC